>OMOV01009025.1:1185-12022 GCA_900312565.1 Beryx splendens
AGGGGGGTTGTCCGCCGGGGGGGACATTGTGAGGAGAGAGAGAGGGGGGAGGGGGGGGGGGAGGGGGGGGGGGGGGGCTAAGAGAGAGAGAGAGAGAGAGAGAGACAGAGGCCCCAGTTAGAGAACTGCACTTTCACAAGGCATCTCAAAGCCATAATGATGTATTGTTGCAGATTTTATGGGTTGTGTCAGGCAATCAATAACCAATTTATGTGAACCTGATGGATGGATAAAGGGTGCCATTGCTACATTACCTGCTTGCCACTCACACAATATACGCTCCCTCACCTTGAAGGTTGGTGAGTGTCTCTCCGGTTCCAGGAGAGTCTATCAAACCTCTTCCATTCCTCCTGTCAGGAAGCATCGGTGGCTTCTTTATAGTCTGTGCATAGTCAGTAATAACCTTTATTTATTTTTTTATGGTTGCGTATGAACAATCACATGGTCATATCTTGCCAGGCAATCTGCCTTGCTACAGGCATGCCTGGGTTGCTATAACAACAGCTGCTGCTATATCTGTCGCAGCTGTGGGTCACGGCCAGCTAATAGCACACCTACATCATGTCGCTCTCTCACGCTCTGCCTGTCTTTCTGCTTATCTCTCCATCAATATCTTTGCCTTTTTTGTTTTGCTCTGTTTTCCCGCCTCTCTTTGTTGGCTTAGCTTATCTTGTCTTGTTCAGCTCCTACTGAGTAAAAAATATACTCTATCTCAGCTATGGTTTGTGAAGACTGACAAGTGAAATACATCCAGAGCGGACTTCAGATAAACTGGGAACGTATCAGCTCACTCCCCATGTGCCAGCTGTTATTCTGTGGTGTTGATAAGAGCTGGAAACAACAAAGGAATCTAATGTCTGTGATTTAGAGCTTCCAGTTCTTTGCTTTCTCCACCAGATAATAAAACAAGTTAAACAGGTAAGACTTTCTGTCCATTATGCCTGCTATAGGCTATAGGTTCCAGAAGATTCCTCCTCCGTGTTGAAAGTCAGTGAGACCTTTGGCAATATTTTCAGGCTCTTTCAATGCCCTGTGCCCTGAAACAGCTGCTGTGGCAGAGAATGTGGCATGGAAAATAGAGTGCTCTCTACACATAGCCTATAGTAGACTCTTCATATGGATGGAATTAATTTCAATACGATTAATTACTTGTCCTTACCATTTACGTGACAGGAGTGTCCGGTGAAATCCAATGGTAAACGGGCAATATGCCAGTCTTTGCACTGCACTCATGTTAATTTATCTGAGTGTTGAGCTGTCTGACACATCTCCAAATAAAACTTTATTGTTTACAAATCCCGTTACTAACATGTTTGGAGCTAATTGTGGAAAGTTTCACTTTTGTTTTCACTTTCCTATAATGCTACTGGTCTGTGCACGCACAATGACAAACATGACGTGATGTTATCATGCACATTAGGGTCAATTTAGATCAATATCCTATGTATGGGGAAAGTCGCACATGCGCATTTCAACAGTGGTGAGTCAGTCAGTCAGTCAGTCAGTTAGGGACAAAGACTAGCATTGGCCAAAAATATACTGCAGAGAGAAGGTGCTGAGAGTCAATGCTGCACTTTCCTCTCATCTCAGTGAAAGGATAAAAGTGAACTCGGTGTATAGTACAGTAGTGTATGTGCAATGTATTGTACTCAAGGGCATCTACACTGTTACACTGACGCTCAAGATGTGTCCGGTAAAATGAACATCAGTATGAGATGTGTGCACACAGAAGACCTTTGGCACCAGCTGTGGAATGCATTGTATTTAATACTTCAAAAGCAGCTCACTCACACAGGAGATACAGTATGTAATAGACATAATGCAGCTTGGTACAGTATGATTGCATCACACAATATCATTTCTACAGTGTTGTAGAAATAGGCACACATTTATTTCAGTAGCAATGCTACTGTAGGACTCCACCAATAGCCAAAGCATCAAGAATACATATTTTAGTGTGTAGTTGTATATTCAACCTACTGAATTTACTTTTATGACAGTGCTGAACGGGTAAAATAAAAAAAGAAAGAAAGAAAAAACATTATAGAGGAGAGCCAAATACCTCAAGAAGAACTCGTTCATTTGAAATACAATGCCTTCATACACATCATTATATTTTTTGTTATATTGCGGTTGCATTGACACACACAGTAAAAGAAGAAGTAAAGCACATCCATACAGTATAAAAGCTATGCAATCCATTTTCCTTAAAAAGAGATCAAAAAGATATCGGTCAAATACAAATAAAACTTTGACCCAAAATCTCAGCATTGTCTATCAAAAGTGTAAGAATTAACAAAACAAAAAATATCTTTTGTCGACATCAACTGAACAAAGTAGCACAGCGTCAGCATTATGTTGAACAACCTCTTCCTTCGTTCTTATCTGTATAGCAAGTGCAGCGTTAACTACTAAGAAAATGCTTAATAAACTTTAAGCGCTGACGGATCCAAAAGAAGCATGGCTAGTATTTCGCTGTAGATGTCAAGTTGTGACATTGTCTGTAACCTGCTGTATAGTGTAAGCACCTGATCACAGATGCTGGGCACGAAGGTAAAGAATGAGAAGAGAGGAGAAGAACTGAGGACTTGGACATTTTGACTGGCTCTTCACAAGACGCAGCCAAGACACAGAGGGGGGTCGGCTGCTGTCTGAGAGTAATGATGATAACTTCACAGTGGCATAGATGACGATGTAGAATCTATGTAATGTTTCTGTCACATGATTGAAGTGCCGTCCAGACTGGTCAGTACCTAGAACAGAAGACATTTTTCCCCACCTTATTCAACACACAATGATTTTATATAACCACTGTTTTATGTGCAATAATAAACTACATTCAAGATCAAGACCATATTTCACACAAACTGATCAAGTGATACCATACATAATACAACTGTACCCTTTTTGATTATTATAACTCAAGGGCACATCTTCAAAGAAAATGCAAATATCATAAGTTTCAGATCTCTAAGAGCTTTCACTATATGGAAAGAGATTAGTGCCAGCAAAGACTGTATTTGAACTACATGAATCTGAATTTGTCATGCTGATATCGAATTGTTGAAATAGGAAATGGTTTGTTGAATACATTAATTTTTTTTTTTAATTGTAAGAAACAATTTGAAACTGAATGCAATGGCTTGAAATGTAATGTGGTTGTTGTTGAATTTAACTATAATTTCACTTTTGGTTTTCCCAAATCAGATTCAGCCTCCTGAGGCACACATATGGGCACATGGGACATAAATTCCCAGATCCTCAACTGGAAGGCGGACGGCTCCTCCAAGCCTGCCAACAGCAGGTTAACATTCTTCAGTTAGCCAGCCGTAAAGCATTGTGGCTCTGTGTTTGTTCAATTTTTCAGCCAATGATCAATGTTATTATCCTCAGTGAAATAATTGCAAATTGTGTCCTAGCTACTTGCTAGGTGTACTTGTTTGCTACCTTGCTGACAGCTGGCATTGATTCAGAGCAGTGTATTACAGCCTGGTAGTTGTTTGCAGCAGCATCATGTTTGGATATTTAGCAGTGATAGGGTAGAATATCACTGCGGTATGTTGAATGCATAACCACTACAGTGGGTGATGTGGATTTTTCTAATGCAAATTATCACTTTAGCAGCCCAGCAAGCAAATTAGCCATTAGCTACTACCTTGCCAGTAACTAGCAGTTAACTAGGCCACGTGTTTTTAGATATCAGTCAATTTATCAAGTTGATATGTAAGAGACTAATAACCTAAAACAAATGGCAAGATTTGCAACTCATTCACCAAGTGGGGAGAATAAGACTTTATCATTGGTAGAGCAGAGGAACAAGCCACAGTGCCACATGGCTATTGGCTGGCTAAGTATATTGAGGAGCGACTACCTTCCAGTCAACTCTCAGGGAATAAAACTCTAATGTGTGTCTCAGAAAGCTGAAGCTGAATTAACAAAACTAAATTAAACCACAATTTCAATTATAACTTTTATAGCTAAAAGTTAAGTTCAATAATAATCACATTCAATTTCAAGCTACTGCATTCAATTTACTTACATTACTTACACGTCCTCAAATAAATGCTAACACTTTTCATAACAAATAAGTATCCTCTAGGGTGAGCAAGACTGCACACTGAATGGAGAGAGAGAGAGAACAAATGGAGGACTTGTGATTAGGTGAGTGTTCCAAAAATGGCTGGGATGAAAGCCTCGGAGGGCACAAGAGAAGACAGAGCGAGTTGAAGCAACATGACTCAACTACAAAGCTGCACAGCTACAGTAAGACTAGTAGAGGAACAAACAATGTGCTGAGAGAGCGGAATGATTTCATTGATTAGGATCAGATCGAGGGAGTCACATGTAAAATACCGTGTCTCTGAGAGCGAGTCAGACAACCGCTTTTATTCGGTAACAGGAGCGGCTGGGTTGTCTTTGTGCTCAGAAGGAATGGCTAGGTAGTTTGTCCTGCAGGCAGATTGGTAGAGAAACAGGCATGTCTAAGACCATGTGGTAGGCCCTCTCTTCTCTAGCACAACACAACGCTGATTGAACAACATTCACCACAGTGCATCACTCATTTTAAGTACTCAAATGCTTTTCCTACAGCCCTTTCATGAGTAAACATTATCTACTGCTCCCTACAGCCACAAATGAGAGAACAGTTTGTCCCTAATTTGTGATGTCACCCCAATGTACTATCCCGGAGAGAATTAATTTGAGAAGATGAAAAATGTCTCTATAATTGCACAGAGAGGCTACAGGCTGAATATCAGGATGAGATTATTACAAACTCGTGCTCCTTCGGTTTCTACCCCTCATAGTGAGTTGTTTCTGCTCACAGATGTTGGCTGAATCAAATCAAAAGACATCAAAAGACATCAAATCACATATGTCCTCTTACTGTATTTAAGTGTCATTCCTATTTGATGGGAAAATGTCATATCTTTTAAAACCACAACACGAAATGTGCATCTGATACAATTGCATTGCACTGCAACCGCATGAGCGATGCTAAATTGATTTTTTTGAATCTTTCAGCAAATATCAAACATAGCGCCATTTGTCTGTCTTTGAAAGGTCATCACTTTTGCTGTGTTCCCTCTCTTGGTAAATGGATTGCATTTATACAGCGCTTTTATCCAAAGCGCTTTACATTATGCCTACATTCACACACTGATGGCGGCAAGCTGCCACGCAGGGTGCTGGCGCAACCATCGGGAGCAATTTGGGGTTCAGTATCTTGCCCAAGGACACTTCGGCATGCGGACTGGAGGAGCTGGGGATCGAACCACTGACCTCCTTTTATCCAAAGCAATTAGTGGACGACCCGCTCTACCGCCTGAGCCACAGCCGCCCCCTCTCTTCCTCCAGTAACATGACTAATGTGATCTAAGCTGTTAATGTATCACAGAATATAACGTTAAAATGTTCCAGCATCTAGATGCAGTGCAAATCCATTAAGGCTGAGTGGCTAAGCAGCCAACCACAAAATGGCCTCTGTGAGTGGGTGTAGCCGCTCGTCTGCTATTGTGCTGCATTGTCATACAGGTCAACACCAGCCGTCAGGTGGCTACAACCCATTAACTCTTTCAGCTGCAGGAAGTGATGGAGTCTAGAGAGTTTGAAACATTCAATCAGTGGTGTGGCGCTCCATGATCTGGCCTTGGATCAGTGAACTTTAACTTAATGCTGAGAGCAAAGTGGAATGTAATTTCTACTTAAAAAGCATCAGTCAACAACCTCCTCATGGCGCCACTGTTCCACAAAATGTTCACTCTCATCTGCTGTGTCCATGTGCTTATTTTATGTATTTATTAAAGAAAAGCTCAGTAGATTTGATCAGGTTTTCTTTCATTTTCAAACTGAATTAAGAAGTAAGTTCTGTTATGTTTTTGCAGAATCACAATATCCCCCCTTTTATGTTAAATGAGCAAAAGTGGAATTATTCAGCATATAACTGAGAATGTATATTCTGAAAGCATACATGCTGTGAGAAATACATTGTGGAGTACATAGTTATGCTCTATGCTGCACTACACTGTAAAACATGGAGCCACACTTCTTTGTCTGGGAAATCAGCATAATTGTATCAGTACATGTGTTGTGTCTTATCCAGGCTTGTTCTGTTAGGTCATAAATTGCCTGTCCAAAATGTGTCACCCTGGATTGACCGGCCTTGTCAGCAGCATGACCGCCCAGCGGGAGCTGACTACACAGGTACATTCAGGCCTTTGTCAGCCCAGAGAAGATGATGCAAAAATCAGTTTTTGGTGGAGCTGCAAAATCCCCGCCCAGAGGAGTCAGCAGTGCTTAGAATTATCCACACCTGGCAGGCAGTGAAAAGCCAGATTACTACTGCAGGAGAGTTAAAAACTGAAGCAGCTTAGACTCAATTACCCCTCCCTCTCTCTTCCTCTTCTTCTATCTCTCTCTCCCATTTATTCATTTTTTCCAGCCGCCCTCCGACCTTTACCTCTGTTTGTGTGTGTCTCCGTATGTGTACATTTGCGTTTATGTTTATGTGTGACTCACGCTGTATCCTGCACCTGCTCGTCAGACTTGGAGATCTTCCTGTAGCAGTAGACCATCTCAACCAGGAGCCAGAAGGTCAGGAACACCAGCAGCACATACATCATGATCTCAGAGTACAGCGCCGTGGGGTCTTCACTGGCTGTGGGAGCACACACACACACACACACACACACAACGTGAAACATGTATTATTCATTACACCTCCTTCCTCACAATGTTTTGTGTTGAAACATGAATAGAGCAGGAGAGGCTAATTCATTTTCACCGGTTAGATAAGTGTGCGGTATGCTAACTGGTTCTGGCCTTTCTCTGGAAGCTTGTACCGGCAATCAAAAGTCAATCATAATACAGAAGGTAATAATTCTACGGTATGCCTCAACAGCCTACTTTCATTTCACTTAATGACACTTCCAACTCGGCATGCAGGCATTACAGTGCAGCCGAACTGTAAGCCAAGCAAAGTCATTCAATACCAAATGGTGAAACATGCTTTCTGGTGCATCCTGTCCGTATAGGTTACAGTTTGAAAATGATGTACAAATAAGTGGCATACAGTACAGTATAACCATATTTGTGGTGCGACTGCTATAGACTCTAGAAAGGTAAATCAGACATAAGATGGATATGCAAAACCACAGTGGTTCTCAGGACATCACTCAGATTTACCATTTACGGACTTGATCGTCCAACACCTTCATATTTCATGTACTGAGAATCATATCTGGTGTAGTGTAGTATACAGGTTATCATATTAATATAAAACTAGTACTATCAGACATCATTGCTTTTATATTATGTCATTACATTTGAATTAACATCCTTTATTCTGGGTCATTAGATAAGAACCACTGTGCCAATGAACAGGTACCAAACTCCAAAAAGCCTGCTGACCAGACAGTTGACAGCTTTTACTGTTTGTTTTTAAAATGTCTGCAAATAGGCTATTACTGTAATTCAATCTCTTACTACATGGGAGCAGACATAGATATGATTGCCAGGGCCTAATCCATTTTACTGCTATGGCACATGATTACTGTAAGATGATACCCAGCTGTAATGTGCACTGGCCACAGGCTTTTAGAAATTTGATACCACGATGGTATGAGGAGTAAAGGAGAAGTTATGTGTGTGGCATAAAAGAGCAAACTGTAGTATATTTTAGAATGTTACACTTTGGAGTAACATCCAATTTACACAACTCCTTTTCCAGGTACAAACCAACCACTAAGATACAACTAAGCCTATCTCTATATGCCTCTGACAGTGAACCATACCAAGTGCAAGCAGATAGAGATAATGCCAAGTTATAAGACAGAGAGAGATTTAAGTAGTGCCAAATATACATGTTGTACTGTATATTCGATCAAGGTGGAAAACGACACATTCAGCAAGCCAAACATTCAGGAAGCAGAATACATTACCCCTTATAATAGATAGCAAAGCAGTTGGTTTGAATTAACCCCTTCACTGACAATAGAAGAAAGCTTTGATAGACAATAAAGACAGACAAAACAAAACACACAATTATTCTTCCTCAACACAACAGAGGGGACAGAAGGAAAGTGGCATTGTTAGTGGCAGACTGCCTTCGCTCTAATGCATCATTTAGTGAAATCGACTGCTCGATAAATTTATAATAAAATGCATTGACCCATTTATAGCGGCCTGATTAACACTTTATGCAACATCGAAGGAGAGGCATATACAGCACTATAGGAGGACACACAACAATACATAGAAGTCAACGCACCACAGGCTGTGGCTTCTACCAGGAGGGAGGTGCTTCTAAATGAACACGCCTTTGCTGCATTTCTCCAGCATGCATGCAGCAACGCAACCGTCATATTTAACGTCACAACTGGGCCACTGTTTCAGCTCAATGTAAGAATCTCTACAATACTTTCTCATGATCACTCGAGCTGTTGTGCGGCTGCAGTGGAACCTCCTTCAATGCCATTCAGCTCAGTTCTGATCATACATGCTATGATTAAAGGTTGATTGATACAAGTCATGGGCCTAAATATTAGGTGTTGTATCCAGACTAATGCTGTCTAGGTATTTTAAGCCCCAGTCCATCATTGCAGTTTAGCACCCCCTGCTCAAACACTGCTGTCCCACTATTGGCTTAGTGTTAGAGTTTAGAGTAACTGAACCAAAGACACTATCACTCTCAAACTGATTGACTGAGCTGATGATACAAAGACTGAAAAAACGTGAGAGCTAAACATAAATTATACATTTGTGTTGAGGCTGTTGTATTTGTATTTGTAATGTTTAATGATTAAATAAAACAGAGCTATATTTTGTGATGCAACAGATTGTGCAAATTGCAAAAAAGCTTTAAAAAACAATTTAAGTTTCAGATTTGAGTCACAGATATCCTGGAACTAACCCTAACCTTAATGGAAAAAGATAAGTCTGAATACCCAAATGTGCCGTTTTGGAATTAAATCCCTGCCACACAGACTTATCTCAACACAGAATCACAGCTACACTGAACATTGAGCTTTACAGATAAGTGCTACCAGCATCTGGGGAAACTGGCCAGAGAACAGGGCGATAAGATAACGTGGAAGAAAGTGACAAGATAGTGGCCTCACCTTTCTCTTTCACCTTCAACTCGATTACCTTGGTCTCGGTGACCGAGGGAGTGAAGTAGTCAAACTCAAACTTGCGAAACACCTGGCACTCGTAGGTCCCGCTGTCGTTGTAGGTGACGTTGAGGATTCTGATGGAGACATCCTGGAGGTCCTGGCTCCCGTTCCACACCACACGGCCCAGCCACGGTCCCTCTGTCCCTTTTGGGCGGCCATTCTTATACACAAATATCTGGGAGAGAGGAAGGGCAAGCAGGCATTCAGAAATCATAAATGCATATGATATACACGTGGTATAATGCACATGTATATAAACATATTTCAGTCAAGAAATAGGCTGAAAGAATATCATCATCTGCGGCAGCAACCTACAGGTATTGGATCCTGAATGATGTTGTTTTGGTCTTGTTTTGGCAGATAGTACCAATCCACACGTGTCCTGGCGCTGACCTCCTCCCTCTTCATGCAGGAGATGCAGGTCAGCTTCATGGGTTTCCCCAGGACTGCCTCTGTCTCCGACGGGACATCCACACACACTGGCTGGCTGAAATGGACTGGAAGTGCATGGATGCATCACACACAAGCAGGTCACCATGCAGCTAACCTGATACGAGCTCAGTCAAACTGTTGGAGCTCATCTGGCATGTTGAGTTCATCATCATCAGACATTTAACTAATATTGTTCATTCAGCTCAAACAAACATTATACAGCAGTGCTCTTCTTTCAGTTTTGAGAAAACTTTGCATTGCTGGGGTAAATGCTGCAGCAAATTAAAAGGTATGTAAATCAGCAACTGCAGTTCATATTATACACACTTACAGGCAGATTGCATCTTTTTTTGGAGGAGTAGCACAAACTGCCATGGTCAGTCAGGCCATTGCCAGTCTTTACTCGGTGACAGTGAAAATACAACCACACACTACTGTGAGAGCCACCATTATTTTCTAATAAACTCATGGCCCAGTCTTCCTTATTGAGTGCTTCGGCTGTTGTGCTCGTAGACTGAGCCAGACACAGCCGCTTTCGAAACTACAGTAACTGTTAGGAAATAATCACTCAGTTGACTTAAATGTGATTTTACAGCTCTGTGACTCAGGTCAAAACACTGATAGTAAACACAAGATCATCCAAACCAGTGGGCACTGATGTTGGCCCCTGCCCAGTAAAGAAGGATTGCTAGGGAAGGTGGGATGTGGGGACTGTGGGAAGTGTAGGAGGGTGACTGGAAGATAGAAGATGAAGAAACTAGAAGACGGCATGGGTAGATAGATAAACACAAGGGAGGAGATAACATCGAGGGAGAAAGGCAGATGGCTGGAACACACAGGAGAAGAATGTGGGGGGATTGTGAACACAAAAACAGGACTTTTCAAGTGAAGTGAGGCAGCAATGTGAGTAATCTGTCCACATGGATGTTTTTGTGCGACTGTGCTGCATGGGTCCTGTACTCTTATATAACCCAGAGCCCCCTGGGCAGACACTGCCAACATCGATTACATCTCATGAGGGCTCAGGCGAACAGATGGAAACAGAGGGTGAGAGAGAGAGAGAGAGAGAGAGAGAGAGAGAGAGAGAGGATAGTGAGGAAGATAAAGAAGTAGAGGAGGGTGAGCGAAATAAATGAGAGGCAGTGGAGAGCAGAGACAGAAGAGAGCGGGAAACAAAAAGCAGACCAAAAGAGCGATGGAGAGATGAGAGGACAGTGAAAAAGAGGGGGCGGAGG
>OMOV01009137.1:1387-16067 GCA_900312565.1 Beryx splendens
GGAGTTCAGACGTGTGCTCTTCCGATCTGCAAAGCAATGTAGAGAAAGGGACAGGCTGAACAGAGGGAGAGAGAGAGAGAGAGAGAGAGAGAGAGGGAGCTGGAGAGGGAAATAAAGCATTCAGCACTGTGGGCTTGTCGTTTGTCTGGTCATGGTCTCATGGCTCTGTGGTTTGGCTGTGGTCCCTGTCTGCTGCAGAGCCCCGTCACCTCCCTCTGGCCTCGCCACAGCGCCGCTCACCGCTCAGACACAGCAGTGAGGCTGCCATCTACAGGCAGCACACACCTGCAACACTGAGCTCTAGCAACAGCATTTGAAGTTTCGTGACGGTTTGCTCAAAAGCAAAAGCACAGTGGGGACAGCGGGCTAAAGCTGTGCTCCTTTCCTTTCCTGTACACTTATCTAATTTGTAGTCAATAGCTGGATCATGGGTGAAAATACAGACTGCCATCCTTGATATTTTATCCTGGGTATCCAGACTCAATGCCAATTACAGGTGGGACAGATTAAGTCAGTGAATTCAAGTGATGCTGTTAGTATTTGGTCACAAAACCATTTATGATTATTGTGATTGCTCCAACTTTACAATTCAATTAAAAAAAAAACTTGATTTCTCCCCAGGAGGCAATTACAGGGCCAGCATAGTATTTAAAAACAGTAAAAAGTTACAAACACTGTCTGTCTTTTTGCTCCATACTAATCTTCTGATATGAAATATATTTTGATTAAATCTTGATTTAAAAAAAGTCCAACTTCAGCTCACTGTCCTACATCTTACTCTTTTCTCTATGTGATCCTGTGTCATCATTAATTTGATTCCATCACGTTTGGCAGTGCTGTGCGGGACCCCGCCCGCGGTGGAGAACGCCCACTTGATAGGTCGGCGGAGGTCACACTATGACATCCATGCGGTGGTGCGTTACCAATGCTCCGAAGGCTTCTACCAGCGCCACATCCCCACCGCACGCTGCCGGGCCGACGGCAGCTGGGAGCGTCCCAAGATCATCTGCACAAAGTGTGAGTGTATGTTATTATTCTTTTTTTTCCTGCCCCATCTCCCAATTCCTCAGCAAAAGCCATTTTGCCTCTGGTTGTCATTGTAAACAAAAATGTCTCCTTATTTAACTTGTCTGGTTAAATAATGCTTAGATAAAACATGTATTTTTGTATTTTACATAATTAGCTGATGCTCATATGCAGAGCAAGTTACAATGAGTGCGACAGTAAAATAGGATGTTTTTTATCATCACCAAAATTACAATCAACCAAAAATTAGGAGTGCCCTTAGTGTCCTTACAATTCCTGAATCTGTAAAATAAGAGAATAAGAGAAAAGTGCAAGGAAAGAAATAGAATAAGAGATAAAAGGGATTTTTTTTTAGCACAAGTAGAGTCAGTGGAAAGGGGATATCATTCAACTGGGAAGAAGTAATGTGAAGTACTTTCTGAAAAAATGAGTTTTCCTACAATTCAGCTATATGTGTACATGCGCACATATACAACATAAAGCCAGTTAAACCCATTTGTTTTGTTGTTTTCCTCCTCTTAGCCCGGCGATCCCACCGGTACCGACGCCACCACCATCAGCACCGCGAGCGCCGGAACCACAGGAGACACGGAGGAGAGGGTCACAGGGCGAGAGAGGACACTCACAGCCACTACTGAACCAAATAATACAACGTCCGCAATGCCTGGGTGCTAACCACGGCCCATAAAGAAAAGACAATAGTTCACATCAGAACCATTCCCATCTTCTTGTCCCGCTTTCTACCATTCTCAGTTTAGGTGTCTTCCTCCTGCTGAATATGGTATTCCCGTTCTAACACTTATCTCCATAACCCCCTTCATTGAGTTCTGGTGTTTTGGGGCTGCTGTTGTGTTTTTTTTACTCCCGCCTCCTTCACCCCAGGTCCATGTGAACACTAACGGTTTCTGTCTTGTTAACACGGCCTCTCTCTAACATCTCAGTAAAGCCCCAGCCTGTCTATGAATAACCCTCTCTCTGCTCTGAGAGACTAGTGTGCGAGCGTGTGCGAGCTTGTGCATGTAAGAGAGAAAATTAGAGAAACGTGAGTCACTTTTCTTTTTAAAGTTTGCTTGTTCTACATGGAAAACAACGCTCATCCTAGTATTCTGTTTACAAAGCACAGATGTAATTGATGCAAGATAGCTTTCAGTCCCCGATAACCCTGAGCTTTTTTTTGTATGTGTACTGTAACTGTTACTTTTTCCATAGAACAGCTGAATAGCTGGTGTTTTATTCTATCTACATGCTTTTTTCTAATATTTGCTATGTTTTCGTGTAATGTTACTATTTATTATGAACCATTTGCTAGTGAATATGCTTTCTTTTTTACTTATAATTCAGACAGCCAATGTAACATCCTTTTTCTATGCCGGTGTACCATTCCTACAATCAATCAGTAACACAAATTAATCCTTTGATTGCCTCTAATCTCTGTACTGTAAATATTGTGATGTTTGTTTTTGGCTGATCCTTGATTAATAGTTGGACCTTGTCCAATCAAATAGTTCCCCATCACCATGAGCACTTCTCAGCTAATGTCCCATTGACATAGATTGTATGGGTGGGATTATACAATACTTTCCCAAGATAACTGCTTGATTGTATCTGAATTGCTAAATACTCTCAATCTTTGCACGGCTATATTTACATGATGGGTAGAATGTCACAACTTTTTGTCCTTGGTCCCTTTGATATTTGATCGGCCATCCACTTTTTTGGTGTTCTTATGACTTTTTGTCCTGCTGTTGTGTTCCATTCTTAATAAAGTGAAAAAATGAACGGCAACATTTCCAATCATTGTTCTTCATTTAACAAATGACTGACTCGGTTTATCAGCTTCTACATCTACAACGTACAGATTTTGTTTCAGTGTTCGGGTCCTATAATCCTTCATTTCTTCTGTCAGGAAGAAACCGGTCACCTGTATGATATCAGCTCGGCACTCCAGCTGATGAAATCCAATCCAAACCCTTTATCTGGTTGTCCTCCTATTGCTAAAGTTTCTGAGCTTTCCTGTTCACTTCATATTGCGCTCTGCCCGGTGAACAATAGTTTCATCCTGTCTGGTACAAGAGGTAATTTTCTCATCTCTGCTGTGTCTGTGAGTGGACTGTTGAAAGGAAGGAAGGGATGACCCAGCAGGTGAATGTGACATAAAAGATAGTGTTGGCAGCACAGAACCCACAGTATCTATCAAAAACTATCAATCAAGAAAGCTAGTATTTTCTAGTGGTGTGTATCTTTTATTTTAACTTGATACCAAAGTCTCCAGGTCTGCAGCACACAAACGTCTTCAAAAACTAATGTTTATTGACAGAGAGCTCATCTACAGACTGATGTCATGTGATCATTAGTGGACTTTTTTTGTGTGTGTGTGTGTGACAACTCACCTCTATCCAGGGTTCACCACTTATCAGTTTGACAGCCACAGCCAGGAAGGACATAGTTTACTGTGCCAGCGGCCCACGGTGCATAGGGCACGGTGACATCACCAGCAGGAAACAATGTCGACACCTAGAGAGCTACTACGGTGTCCCGAAACAGAGGTATAAACCAGCGGACTGTTCAATTTGAGAATAAACACAGAATTTAACAACAGCTGCAGCTCAGTTTATCATCAACTTACGGCCTGTTAAATTTTAAAAGGACAGATGGGCTTGAAAAGTGTAATCAGCTATTGGAGATGGGAGTTCATTTCAGGAGAATCACAGATATAACCAATAACTGAATGTAATTAATGGAAGAGAATGGATGGATGCAAAAGTAGTTTAATCAAACACATAGCAAACAAGAAACTCTGCCCTGCTAAACCGGGCCGGTTCAAATAATCTGTGTCCCATTACTTCAATAAAAAGCTACAGCATCAAATAACCCTAATTCAGTGCCCCATGTGTTTTTATTTGTCATAAAATAAAAACAAATTTAGATTCAGTGACAAAAAAGGGCAAGGCAAAGGCAGGGCAAATTTCAAACAGTGTTTAACATGAAGTATCACCAAAGACCAAAGACAATATCTGTCCCTAGATGGACTATTGCGGCAATTTCCTTCATCATATCCTCTGCTTGGGAAACTTCTACTGTTATCTCCCTTATCAGCAACTCTGTCAGTCATTCAGTGAGCAGCCATTCAACCATTCAGTGATTTCTATAAATTAGTATGAACACCTTAAACATTCACATATTTCAAAAGGTGAAACCTGTGATTGCAATGCAGAGAACAGTGTTCACTGACCCTGTCAACTTCAGAGTAAAACCTTGAAGCTCGAGTCGGGGGCGAAATAGAGCCTTGTTGTGGATTGCTGGTGTTTCTTCCCATTGATAGATTTGTGTAATAACTGTAACTCTCTAGCAGCGTACTGCTGACCCGTATGATCCAGGTTAATAGTGTTAGTCTGGGAAAATGGCAACTGGGTGTCTGCATGAGTCACTTGAAAGTGATGCGAGCTGATCACAGTCCTCACTTCCACAAACAGCCTTTATCAGGGTCCAGTAGTCCATGCAGGGAGTGCTGCTGGAGGTGACTGATTTCGAATGGTTGACTCAAAGAGCAGCATTTTCAACAGATTCCCTCTGCGTCTTGGTTTTAAAATGCTGGTTTAATGCAGTCTGTGTGCCAAACAGTTTAAAAAAAAACACAAAAAAACCCCAAAAACCTATTAGTCGTGGCACAAAATATTCTTCACAGTTTGCTAGAGCCTCGACAATCCACAGCCAGTGTGTGGTCTAGTTTATCTTCTTCTCGTTGTTGCTCTGTCCCTTGGGAACAGGCTTCATGAAATAGGCGGGGTTGGCGTGGCAGCGCAGGGCCAGCAGAGCAGGTGCAGCAGCCAACAGCACATTGAGGGTGATAACGGGCCACCATTTGTCTGCTGGGACTCGGTATGTGAAGGGAGTGCGGGAGTGCAGAGACGCCCCGATGTGGCACCACTGGGTCTGGATAGGGGAGGGGAGGGGAGGGGAGGAGGAGGAGGAGGAGAGGGCAGTCAATCACCAATATGAGACTTTAGCTTGAATTTTGCTTTTCAGTGAATAACTGCCAGGGCATATAAACTGTGGTTACCTGGGCCATGGCCCCGGCAAAGAAGATGGTCCAGTCCAGCATCCAGCTGCACCCAGGTGTCCTCAGACCGTAGATGAAGACGACCAGCAGTGGCAGAGCATAGAACAAATACACCAGCATCTACAGTAATGATACACAATGAGGGAGGCTGTTGAATTATCGTTTTGAACGTACATACAAACCATTCAGTTCAGCCTGTGTGTGTATTGTATGTTGTTATTCAGACTCTGCTGCTGTGTTCCCAAGTGTGATTTCTTTCTTTATTCTTACATGCAAGATCAGTCGAAACGTCGTTGTGCTCACAGGGAAAACAAAAGCAGTGTATGGGTGTTCTCTTCTTTTTTCTACTGTGTGTATTCTTCTTCTGTTCAGACTCACCATAACCCTCGGGAAGCCGACTGGGTCTTTGAGATAGGGCTCATACTGGTAGATGTAGGTGAAGCAGGTGTCTAGAGGACAGTCCAGCACCACCTGTAGGGGGAGGAGGGTATGAAGAGTTAGCTTCCAAATAATCTAGTCTCTCATGCCTTGAGTTCAATCAGATGTGGTAATGCTGGACTGACACAAAAGCTTTTATATATGTTGTTACTCACGAAGCCCCTGAAAATGGAGAAGGCCATCGCTCCCAGCAAAGCAAGAGAGAGGAGCAGGTCAATGGGCCGAGACAGCAGGTCTCTCTTCTGCTCCACCGCAACCTGGTCAACGCAGATGAATCCTCAATCAGTATAGATACATTTAGTTTATTTTAACAGTAATCATACAAGCAGAACAGCACATCTAAAGTACAAAAGAAGGGGAAGGAAGAAATGGAAGTAGGCTATCTATACTAAGCAACCTTTAACCCAAATTTACACCTTAAATGCCTAAATCTCAAGAATACTGCATCTGCTTCACCATTATAAGATTAAAATCTAAAGTCGCATCTTGTGTGTTTCTCAAAGAACTGTGAGCCTGGAACGTGCAAATGCCCAAATATTGACCAAAATGACCAAGTGGACTTTTTGACCGATAGCTTGATTATATTCTATTTGTATTAACATAATCATGAATATTCAACATGATAAAACTCTAAGTAATCATCCAGATTTTGGGTTCCTTGGCTCCTGACCTGCAGACTAAATAAACCTGTCAAACTGCCACTCTCTCGTCCTGAGTTTTCTTCCACACCTGCATGGATAGATATCTATTCGACATATACAGTATGTGACTGCTGAAATTCACCTTGTCTGCTGTAATGATTGGCATCTCCCTGGGCCTACTGAAGAGCAGGGAGGCCGCCCAGAAAGGCACCAAAAGGAAGGGTGTGTTCCTCCAAAAGGCAGGGCGAATGTTAGACCCATATTTACCTGGAAAAACAGGAATATTATCAAAGTCAAGCAGTCTAAAGTAGAACCGATGATCTGAGGGACAAAAGCAGGTGTGCATGCGTGAAGGACGCTCTCACCAATGACCACTCCAGGGATGAAAACAATTTGATGGGCGATGGAGGAACCTGCCCACAGCAGCCCAAGACTACGATAGGATTTCCTGCACAGACAGAAAATGAAGGTTTCATCAGAGGTCCCACTGAATACACAGCAGATGGGAATTCCCAATAAGGGATTGAGGCTACACAGAAAATAGCGACACCTTAGCTTACCCTTTGAATATGCGGTGGATCATAGTGAGGAAGAGGACAAAGTGAACCAAGCCTTCCCAGTAGCACATCATCACAGCGTAGGCGGTACTCAGATGAGGCTCACCCTGAAGAGACAGCATCACACAATGAATCTAAACTTTTGCTCTCTGTAATGATGCACTTCTGAGAGGAAAAATCCTTAGGAGCTCGTCTTAAGGTCACTAAGCCAGAGAAAAAGAGAAGAATGAGAGGTTTAGCTAAGGATATAGGACACCATCTTACCATCTTCAGGTAGAAGCCCATGAAGCCGGAAATGAACCCATCCTGCTCTAAAGCATTGGTGAGGCCCACCATACAGGTGAAGGAAAACTCTGCAAACACTGGAGAAGCACAATGACATAATAACTCTGCTGTTCTTACACTCCATTTTAATTTCACTGATAGATCTTGTGTGTGTGTTTGTACCATAGAATAAGGGGTCCACACTCTTCTTGTGCCGCACAGTGAGGAGAAGCAGGAGAAGTACAGACCCCAGGACGAACATTCCCATTCCCAGGATAGGCAAAGGTCTGAGGAATAACATGAGTGACCAGATAAGTTGATAGCGAGTGCACATTGATTCATCTATGCAAGTAGACAACCTTGTACGCATTTAGACAACTCTACAACCTACAACCATATTCCTGTCAGAAAAAGTTCTTTCTAAGGAGAGGACAGGAGAAGAGAGTTCAGGTTCAATTGTGAATCTGAGTTTTTAGGTTGTAGACAACCCTGCAACCGTTTAGACAACTCCACAACCTCCTATTTCATCCATTATGCTATTAGAGAAAAGTTTTCCTCACTCTTTTGAAAGACTATATAAAGGGCCAGTGCTGATTTTAGGGGAGCTCCCCTCCTCCTTTTCTCAGAGTTCCCTCACTCAGTTGGACATCAAATTCAGGGGCTTTTCAATGCCTAGTTTGGTTAGGTGAAATTCAAGGACTCAAAATTGGCATGTACTGGGGTAAGACATGACATTGGTCTAAATTAGACCTCACAGAAGTCAAATTTTTTACTCATCTTGTCAAGTCAAGAAATCCTGGTGAAATAACTAACTTTAAAACTGAACACTGTTGCTACAGCAAAGCAGAAATCCATCACAGGGTTTTTCCTCACTATGTGAAGTGTTGGTCCTGGTCCAGGCAGCTGAGGCATATTGATGAATTTGGGTGCTATAAGTACTTTAAAGGCCATCCATTAATTTTCTAAAACTTTAAAAGGCCTTGTTTTATTTTCCACAAACTTTCAAGGATTTTCAAGGCCTGTGGGAACCTTTTTTGTGTATACAACAATGCAACCTTGCCTCAGGATTACACATCACCCTCTCGCCACAGTCTACTTTAGGTAACTGTAGGTCGTTTTGTACGCCTAATAATATCGACACATTTACTGTAAAAAAAAAAAAACACTTCCATAGGCCCGCAGGCTACGAAGAGAGTGAAATGTTAAGAGTGCACACTTACTCCTGAAGCGCAGGAATGTTGTTCATGGTGTATAAAACTCCAGGAGCTAACAGAGAAAGCAGAAAAACGCATGCTTCCACCGGCGGCCACATTTTCACAGTTAATTAGTCCTAACAAATAGCAAAGAAAAAGTTCTGAGCGGAATATTCTCCACTAAAGACTGTTGGTTGTAAAATGAGGCATGTTAGAGCCCAGTATCCTTCCCTCTGCAGCCGAGGCAATGTGATAATTGAAAGGAGTGTCACCCGCTGCCTTTGACCTATGATTAGGCAATGCGCTGCTGCCGACCTGTGATTCAGCGCATCCACTATCTGGTGGGTTTCAAAGTTCAACTCATAGGATGATGTCAGCTGTTGACTCCAATTTTAGAGAAAGGGCGAGAGTCAGGACCTGTTTAATCGACTGGCTGTGCGTTATGCGTAAAATGTTTTTCCATATGCAATACGCGTAAATCTTCAGGGTGAAAACAAGCCATTTCATTGTGTTTTTTTTTTTTTGTGTGCCTGCCGTTGACTTAAAACGGTCTGAAATCGGATTCAATAAGGCTACACTGGAAAATAATTTCACCATCCTGTGTAGATACTGCCACCTGGTGGTGAAACTGCAGTCAGTTTTCCTGTGCCACTATAGTTTGCTTTTTCAGCACTGAGCATAAAGCTTCATGGGGATAACATACAACAGTAGATTTTCTTGTGCTTTTGCTTTCTATTATCACATCATTTCATATGTATAGGAGATAAATGAGATGGTATTATTATGACTGTGGTGTCCCTTCTGCACATGTTGAAATGCTCCAGTGTCTCTCTGAGCCATCTGTCCTGGTTGGTGTAAGATTAAATATTCCTCCGTCTCATGTCTCCAGTCTTGATTATATTGTGGATTATATCTGAGAGAGAACATAAAGGCCAGAACAAAGATAATGTTAGGTAAACAGTTCATCAAAAGCCCCAATTCTTGTACAGTTTCTTCACATAGTATCAGGCCATCCCACTATCCCCAGTCAGAGAGATTTTATTGTTTGTATTGTCTGAACGTGTGCATTACGCAAACTCCTATGGATGAGTAAATATTACTCATCCATAAGAGGCTGAAGAGGATTACGCTGCTGCAGCCACAGAAACCTATGGTGACCAGTGGAGAGAGAGAGTGAGAGAGAGGGGAGGGGTGAGGGTTACGGAGAGAGTAGGAGTAGAGAGAGGTGATTCAATCAGACTTGTGTGAAAACACTCTTCGCCCACACATAGTGGCAGATGTTTAAGAGTGAAGAGTCCAACCAGTCTGCCACCATGTTTCACCCAATAATTATTTTCAGTATCGCCTTCAACACCTCCATGACTATCATCTATTGGACCATCCTCCTGACTGATGCCTGCTCAAAGTGGCTGGAAGATCTAAACGACAAGCCCAAGAAGATTGTTCTCCCAGCCTGAAGGAGTCGGTCATGGACCTGCCTGACTGAATGAGTGCATCTCATTTCACTCAGTCAGCAAGGGCAGACCAGCTTGTAGCGCTTCGGAGTTTGATTTTGTAATTGACCTGCTTTCTTTTTCACCTGGAGAAGTTTTGGAACCCCCCCTTCTTAAGTTCACATTTTTAATTAACCGAAAGGAACCTGCAAAGTAAAGAGAAAGGAATCATTCATACAGGTAATAATGCATTTCATTTTCTCATCATTTTTGCTATGAGTAAATGCCATTGAATTGATTGATTTATTGTCTGTGAGTAGCGTTACAGTATTAACTGAGACAAATACTCAGCTTCAATCAGCTGCTCAAACTGCAACACACCCCAGTGGCAACAGGTACTTCAAATAATAGTAAATTAACGCTGTGTCCTGTTTTGCTGTCTGCTGTGCGCTGACTCAGTGTACCCATTTAACTGGTGACACTGGCATGTGCCGACCAAATCTCATTGAGGATTACAAGAGAACATCTTGATACTGACATTGACAGCCTTACTCCCCTGACAGCCTCAATCCCGACACACACTCAGAGACCTCACACGCGCGCTCACTTCATCCTTTCTCCTTTCTCACTTTACCACAAGACTTCATTTGCATTCAGCCTCATACACCCTTTTCTATCCTTTTCACTTTTTACTCACCATGACACACGTTTTCTACTATGGTCTGCATCCTGTCTCTTGGTTCATTCTGATCTTCAATGTTGGCATCACCATCATAGAATGGCATTGGGTTTGTAAGCAGTTTTTCAAGAATCAAAAGAAACCTGAAGAAGAAGACCCAGCCAAAGTAGCTGGTGTCTAGTGGGGCGATCTGCATCCGAATACAAAAGAAGAAACAAAAGCGTTTGAAGAGTCTGGATCACTGCATCATATAGCATCTTGAGCTTGCCTTTGGTAGAGAAAAATAGTGATGGTGGGTTTGTTTGCGGTGATATAGTGGTCAGTAAAATGTGTGTCCATTGTTTTGATGACTGTGTTTGTGGTTATTTTCAGAAGAGTCAGCGTATTACATGCACAACTTTGGAAGTCCATTCCCACAAGTCAGCCAATACAGCTGAGGAGAAGTGTCAAGTCTTGATTACAAGGTAAGGAATCATGGATTGAAAACACTTGTTCATGACAGAAAACATTACTTCTAACATCTTAAAACCTCTTCCTTGCATCCTCCCTCTCCCCTCCTCATCTCTATTTTTTTTAATCAAGCGTATGCAATATTAGAAAGGAAGCTGAAGACTCTGATACTCGGGCTGCTGTGTTGATCTTTATCAATATTCCATGAATGCGTGCCATAAATATCATTTTGCGACATACAGTTTTACTACCCATTGGTTGTAAAACCCAGATTGCACTCTGACATATTTTTTTCATCTGCTGTTTTATAAAGCTTTACCACTGATGCATGGAATAAGTCGTGAAAATATATTGTCATATTGATGAACTGCATGACAGGACGTTTAGAGACTATGACAAATGTATGCATCGTGCTGAAGACATTAAAAGCATGGGGTATCTATAAATTGCTGCTCGTTTAAACCCAAGACAGACTATGTTTAATATACGTATTAAATATATATGTATTTTATACAACCTGGTCATGGACGACCATAAGCCTCTTTGGCGTATTACTGTCCACCTCTCCTCTCTCATATCTCTAATCCCTGCAGATGGAAAGCTGATATCTCCCTCCATGACAGACTCAATCCTATTAACTCTGTCTGTCCTATATTCATCTCCCCTCCGTCTCACACTCCTCACTCCCCAGGAAATTTGTCCAAGATCTCTCCCCAAAAGATCATAAATGATGGGATTTGAGTCTAGACAAAGGCTTAGGAGAATTGGCACACTTAAAACCTTCCTCGTCTCGTGAACTACATTTTTCTACACTGTCGTCCCTATAAGGGACATGCCATGTCCTAATTCTCAGACCACTTTGACATTTCCAGAAACCTCTACTATCTGTCAATCCTACCATTCTTCCCAACATGAGAAAATGTAAAATGATGTTCAAAACGCTCGGTAACAACTCTCCATCCTTCTCTCTGATGCACCTCTGTCGCCCCTTTTCCAAGTGTCCAGAGTGCCATGAAGGAGTTTGGAGACACAACAAGAAAATAAATCTGTCATCAGCCGGTCAGCGTCAAAGAAACAACCCCAAAGTTACACCGCATTCTTTCCACTGCGACTCCATAGAGAGAATAGGCACTTATCAACTCTGCCCACGCTACTGAACCATGGAGCAGCGAGCGACATCGTCCCTGAATGCCTCAGGAGGGAACCTGGTGTGGAACCTCACACAGCTGGTGTTTGAGCACCGGCAGCTCCTCCAGCTGTCCAGGAGGAGAGGGGAGGAGGAGGCCTATTTCGTGGACTACATCCCCCCGGCAAGAGACGCCATAACTCTGCCTCGCGATGTAGTGTATGTCCTAGTCGGGGTGGTGCTGGTCATAGTGGCCACTTACGCCATAGTGGGACACCTGATAAAGGACCTGATGCATGACCTGGCAGGTAACCACCCCCCAGGCCGGTGTTGTGTTTTCTCAGAAATGTCCTGAGCCGGCGACCGCTCCGTCCCACCACACCCTCCATTCTGGCGGCCGTGTTTGTGCTGTGTTTGAGCCCTCGTCTTCCTCTGAACTTTTGGGGCTGAGGTCGGATCAGCTGTCCATCTTTCCCTTTTTGTGTGTGACTACTTCCCTTGATGACGGTCTTCTTTACGTGTTCGTTCCTTCATTTCCTCCGTGGTTTGTGTTCCATTCCAAGGTCATTTCTACCTTCCCCACAGTGTCCTTGTGCCATTAAGGTGAATGCCAGAGCAAAGTTGAGTGAGTGTCAGGTGGCAGAGTTTACACTGATAAAGTAGGATCTTAATACGTATATTGGACTGTCACAGAAAAACAGCTATTTCATTTCATTTCACCTTTTCTCACCTCCTTTTTTCCCCTCTCACAGACTGGATTCTTGGCCCAAAACCAAAGGAAAATGACTGTGAGGAAGGAAGAGCGAGCATAGAGGAGGAGCGGCAGGCGAGCATTTCCAGTGAATTGGCGGAGAGAGACAGGCTGAAGATGAAGAGGGAGAGAGAGGGGCTGCTGCCGGGGCTCTACCAGGCCGCTGGAAGCAGCTGCCCCTCCATCCCGCCGATGCGAAGCACCATCACCTCGTTCCCTGGAGACAAGAGGATATCCACTCATAGCGTGACCTTCGCTTGCCCCATGACCCCCTATGTCACTTCCCTCTGAGTTCTGCACTGTCAGATGTTCTCTGCGCTGATCTTTGAACCATCATTTTCTCACTGCAGTAGTTCAAGTCAATGTTCTTTGCCACCCATCTCAATTTAAGTCCAAAGATTAATGTCCTCTGTTTGTTGTAGTTTTGCTTAAGATATAGCTTTTTAAAATATAAAAAAACTTCAAGAAACCCATGCAGTATTTCTCTTATTTTGTAAGAGTTGTTGTAAATATAATTCATGTTGTCCATACAGTTGTCCTAGGTGCAGTTTCAGTTGTTGTCCTACAGTGCAGTAATTTATTATTGTCAGTCCACACGGTTTCTCATGTTTAAAGAAGAATTTCCCCCCCAAAAATGTAGGCAAAACCCTTGAAAGAAAAGTGAAAGTCACTGTTACTTCCACAAGAACCACCATGTATTATTTGGCAGGAGCTGTAAAAGGCATTCACTATCTTTCAACAGGTAGGGGATTCTCTGTGGCATTCAGAAAACATTTAGATTGTTTGAATTAATTGTAAACGAATTAGGGTTTCAATTTAGTTTTTTAATTGATCAAAGTGAAAGTGGATTGTTCCCAGCCCAGTTGTGTGGTATAGCCAATGCAACCGTCATAACGATTATTTTCCCGTTACATTACATGCTTTGTTGTAATGTGTCCATGACTTAAACATACTGTATATCAGCTTTCCTGTACTGATGTTGGATTAAGCTTTACTCTAGTAAAGAACTGAACAATCGCAGCGTTTTGTTGTGTCTGTGTTCTTCTTCTTAATCCCTCTTACCTGTCCCTAATACCAGGTTGGGTCAAGGGCAATGACCTTGTTTGTAAATGCCACGGATTAGGCATGTTAAATACTGATGTATGCAGAGGGGCAATATTTCTCTTCAGCTATGATGTCCCTACTTAAGTCGTCTAGATAAATACATAGACAGATGGACAGACAGGTAGATAGATAGCTAGCTAGATAGATCGATAGATAGACAGACAGACAGACAGACAGACAGACAGACAGACAGATAGATAGACAGACAGACAGACAGACAGACAGACAGACAGACAGACAGACAGACAGATAGACAGACAGACAGACAGACAGACAGATAGATAGATAGATAGATAGATAGATAGATCGATAGATAGATAGATACTACAAATTACATACACTACCAGTCAAAAGTTTGTACACACCTGATTGAATGTACTGTGGTTTTTATTCTCTTAAAGCCATTTCGATCTAAAGGCTTATGCTTAAATGCTTGAAATTTGTTTCTTAGACAAATATAAATAGTGAAGTTGATTCTATGTGTGAATTTCTTTCCAAAGCCTTTGCCTCTCCATCAAGGCAAAGGGCGGATACTTTAAAGAATCTAAAATATAAGATAGTTTTGATTTTTTAAACACTTTTTTGATCACTGCATAATTCCATCTGTGCTATTTCATAGTTCTGATGTCTTTACTATTATTCTATAATGTGAAAAATAGTAAAAAAAAATAAAGGAACATGCCGTGTGTCCAAACGTTTGACTGGTAGCGTAAATATTCTCTCCATTCATCATTGGGAAACCCAGCCCACAGCCTCGTTCCTCTGACCTTAAGTAGCTCAAGCTGCTGCTAATCTGATTTCCATTTGCGCACCTCGACAGGCAGGCAGATAGAGAGTTTGTACAGGGAAACAAAATATAAAAACTTCACCAATGACGGAGATACAGTTGTGCGTATAGGTTTAGTGCAGTGTAAAGAAGTAGTTGATGCCTACTATAGTGTTTAGGAAAAGGAGTGAA
>OMOV01009242.1:1945-15933 GCA_900312565.1 Beryx splendens
CAGCTGTATATATATATACATCTTTGTGTGTCTCTGTCTCTCTCTCTTTCTCTCGCGCGCTGCATCTCTCTGTCTCTCTCTCTCAATCTCTATGTCTCTCTCTCTCTATGTCTATCTCTCCATCTCTCTCTCTCTCTCTCTCTCTCTCTCTCTGTGTCTCTCTCTCTGTCTCTCTCTCTGTCCCTCTCATTTTGACTTCCATAAAAAGTAAAACAAAATCCAAAGTGGATCTTATCATTCCAAATCTGTTTCCATAATTGGGTAGCTGTCAAATTGTAGCATCAATAATGGAGAAAAACTGACTGTTTGCCCAAAGACTAAATAAAGAGTGGTCATCTCATATGTCATACCACTCTATAAATAAGATTGTTTTTACATTGTAACTCTTTTATAATATGCTGGTCCCTGTTCGTACACAAGCATGTGCACACACCGACCCCGGTCCCTTGTGTATTACAGCTCCCTGGCAAGCACCGCTGCAGCTCAGACGCAGACTGTGAAGGAGGGAGATTCAAACGTACGGGACATGGTAAATCCTGACGACATGACAGTGTGCGACCTTAACACTCCTCACTGACTAACCGTCTGTCCTCTTTGGCCACGCTCACTTCCCTTTACAACTTCACACACCTCACATTTTAACCCTTTTCACATCCTTTCTCTGTGAACATTCATTCTGATACACTTCCTGATTCTGCTAAATAGAGATTTTTTCCTGTATCGAGGTTTGTTTCGCGAAAGGATTTAACTGTTTAAGCCCTTCTCAGATCACAGGATGCAGTGATAGGGGTATGACTGATTGAGAGAGCTGCAGGATAGCGTTGTATTTGCAAAGAGGGTTGTGGTTCTTTGCGGCTGTTTGCCCTGTACAGTAGCAACTATACACTCTCTCTCTGAATCATTGGAGTATAGCCACTAAGATAAACATTTAGACTATTCATGCATTCCCCTAGTCCTGCACCATGGGAAAAAAAGTGATTAATATCAACAACTTTAGTCTTAGCAACCAAACACAGCGTGTGTATCCGTCTCATGGCTTGTTGATTACTGAAGCCTAAGTAAAACCCTGCCTTAAACAAGTAGACACTCACGCAAATGCAGAGGCACACAAACATTAACTCCTATACAGATGAACAGACACAGATCGTAAAGTACACAGAGACATTAAAAGCAAACAGCCATTCAGACAAGAGCTTTTCTAATAAGTCCAAATATAACCAATATAACCGCAGCCAGTTCAAAGAGCCGTTACATAAATTTATGGTCCTCCATCTGTCCTGGGGTCAAATTCGGAGCCTTTCAAGTCCTCCGTATCAAACATCGACTTCAATCAGGCAAGTGTTGGCTGATGCTTTAGATCTGTCTGTTTCACATTCACCTTGAGGTGCTTGTATCCTTGTTGAGGCAGCAAACTGTCAGGGTCCATGTAGACAGCTAAACAGAGGGGGCACCCCGGGAGCTAAGCAGGCTGGTAGGCTTCAGCAAAAGGTCAGAGATCCAGCTGAGTGACCAAACACCCCAAGGGACACTGTCTGTGAATCTCACACTTATCCAACAACACGATGAGGGAGACTGATACCAGCGGAGATAATCACATGGGTGAGATTAGGCCTATATGTTGGGATCAGAGCGAGATAAAGCGAACCGCTATTTCAGCATTTGCTTCCCCCTCAGTGGGGAAATGTTCTTGCGTGCCTCTGTTGATACTGAATGCAGATAAGGACGAAAAGTAGAAGTAGAAAGTGTTTGATAATGCTTTGACGTGGAAGCCTACGTCCTCTCTGCCTTTGTGCCAGACACGCATATTGTACTGTTGCTTCTCTCTCGCTCCACTTCATTATCACTCATCATAACTCTCGTCTGTCCCCAAGGACACATGACGGGAGTCTGTGTGAATGACACTCAGACGTGCGAGGTGTTGGCTTGGTGCCCCATTGAAGACGATCGTAATATACCAGAGTATGCACAAACACTGAATTTTTTCATAACACATGCTGACACTGACTTATAATGTCTGAGATGATTGATTTTGTAATGATTCTGTGTGATTAGTCTGATTACATAATTGGCTGTGTATGGGAAATGTAGTTTGATGACTATAGTATACTTGCATGAAGCTCTTCAACACATTGATACTCAGCTCTGTTCTGTTTGTTTCCATCCAGCCCTCCTCTGTTGATGTCGGCAGAGAACTACACACTGTTCATCAAAAACTCGATCACTTTTCCACTGTTTGGCGTTACAAGGTGATGGACCCCTTTCATGTCAAATCACATAGTTTAGATCAACAGTATTACAACAACACAGCAACAATATTAGAAGAAATGCCCTAGCTCGCAAGCAGACATATCATTTTGTCACATAGTATGTGACAAAATATTACACACACCTTGTCTTTCCATGAAACAGAGTGATCGTGCAGATCTAGGTCAAACCTATGATCCCTTATAAAGCACCTATTAAATCCATTTGAGTTATGACATGGACGAGGGGGACGGAACAGGCTGAAGGAGTAGGCTATTTTTAAGCCTTGAGACAATCGAGACGTGCATTGTGCAAAGGAGTGCAACTCACTACTAGCAAAGTGTCCCTCACATTTTGTGCACTCAGTGTCGAACTAACCGCTTCAAGATTAAATAGCATGAAGAATCATGAAGTGAACATGAGTAGAGGCAGACAGGAACAGCCCTCCATCCATTCCATTGGTCATTATCATGCTGAGATAAACATATGTAGTGCTGAGTTTATATTTTCATGGGCTAAATGGACACACTAGACTAAATGTATTATAGTGGTGCTCAGGAGGAATAAGGAGACCTTATTTGACCCACAAAAGTATACAGAATAGGAGAGTGGCTCATACAGAAATAGTTGGAGCGATAAACATGATAAAACTGTTTCTTTTTAGACAATGCACACGAAAGCTCCATTTATCACTTTGCATTATGACAACCAATTGTCTTTTCAGGAGTAACCTGGTGGAGAGTATTGATGGTGGGTACGTCAACAAATGCCTCTTTGATCCAAAGGAAGATCCACTGTGCCCCATATTCAGACTGGGGGACATAGTCAAGCTGTCTGGCTTCAATTTCACCACAATAGCCAGAGTGGTAAGTGTGCTGCATAGGATCTTTATCAGGGAGTGTGCAAGAAGGAATGACTTGCAGGTTTTCCGAGCCGTGTTCCGTTTAATTTGAACCACAGTTACTTGGTATTTAGTTCCTTTTGTTGTGATGGTGACTTGCATTAGACTGTGTGTATTGCGTGCTTGTGTCCTGACAGGGAGGGGCTATCGGTATTGTTGTCGACTGGACATGTAACCTGGACCTGGATGTAACAAAATGTAAACCAAAGTACAACTTTCACGGTCTGTATGGGAACCGCGCTGAGAAAGACAACGCGTCAGTGGGCTACAACTTCAGGTGCTTTGAAATATTTCACTAATGTGGCAGCTGCTGAGGTCCGTACTGTAATGTGACCATGCTGACCTACAGTACAGTAATGTATCAGCAGATACACAGGCATGGTACATACCTGGTACATACATGGTACATACATGGTTAGCCTTGGTGCAGGTCCTTGAAACCTGGTTAAAGGAGTTTTGATACTCTGCCATCTAATGAAGGTTTTATCAGTCAGGACGTATATCTCTTTTTTTGTTTAGTGAAAAACCTTACAGAATATAGACTTATTATAAGTCTATCAGATGTAGGCTGGTAGGACTCAAGTTAATAGCCTCACTTTCAATTTGTTTGTAAGTGTCTGTCTCAGCACTCAGTGCTTGGCCCACTTTCATTCATTATTCAACAGCTTATGATAAAATATCCCCTATGTCAACTTTCATTTTCATAGTGAAACTGTCACCATATATTTATAACTATTGCACACTTCACAGTTCATCATGGACGTGAGAACCTGCTGTTGTCTCGAGTGTGTTAAGCTTATACTGAATGCAGACCAACTGGAGTTTATGATGTTTACTTTGCCTCAGAAGAAACAGTTCAACATGGGGCTCTGAGATGTGTCAGAAACTGGCTCTTGTTACTGCATGTTGTATTCCAAGACGGTCTGCTCTCTCTGCTCATGCATCAGCGCAGTCATTAGTATGCCATTGTTTACACCACAGCCAAGGTGAATACACAAGGCTAATTGGGCTGAGGGGTGTTGATTAATTTTTATATAACTGCATGAATTAATAGCCTTCCTTGCCATTCATTATGTTTTGGGGTAACAACACATAAGGTGCATTATTCCTTACTAATGAGACCATTCTGGGGGAGGGATAGACACAATATTTGTTTAATTATTTATAGGGGTTAAATTCTGTAGGTTTGTTGCTTTGTTCTGGTTCATTATTATCATTTACACTTCTTATCATTGCCTACCATTTACACTTATCTCATTTCCCCCATGAGATGCTACATAATGTAGGCGTGATGCTGTGCTAAACAGAAGAGAGGTCCTTGCAGGTTCTTGAGCAATATGATTTCAAATGGACTTCAAATTTTCCATACCTGTTTGTAGGTATGCAAAGCATTACATGGAGGACAAGCACCAGAAAAGAACCCTTCTCAAAGTGTTTGGCATCAGGATAGATATCATTGTGCAATCACTGGTAAGTTTTATTTCAGAGTATTCTACTTTCAGGTGAATTTCCCACCGGAGAGATGGTCAAAGGCAAATTAGAATCTTTGTCACGCTGTCTTTCACAGGCAAGAAAATTTGATATCATCCCAACACTGACAGCTATAGGCTCTGGAGTGGGCATTTTTGGAGTGGTGAGTTTTAGCTTAAGTAACACCTACATGTCAAATGAATTACTCTGTCTGCTGAATAATTTGTATGTGACATTTTCTATTTTTCAGGCAACAGTAGTATGTGACTTGGTGTTGCTGTATTTGCTACCAAAGAGACAATTTTACAAGAACATGAAATTCAAATATACAGACTCACAACCACAGGTAAGCTCTATCCTGTGTATAATCTCATATAAATTGAAAAAATATACTTGGAGTCACTCAGTTTGAACACAAGATGGCAGCAGAGAAGTGTTTAACAACAACAGTCCAGAGGCAGAGCAGACCCCAAGGTATTCAGTGGTGTAATAGTCTATCTGCTGTCTCCAGGATGTTCACTGTGCTATTTCAGCTCTGTTGAAGGAATGCTACAGTGCTAAGCCAGTGCATGCATCAGATCTCAAACCTCACTAACACAGAGGAGCAGTGACCTTAATCAGATTAACGCTGTGTTTGACATCATGAAAAACAGTACCGGCTATCCTTAGATATCATCTCACATAGTCACCAAGCAATGCAGCCCATAGTCTTGTTAGAAGCTGGAAGATGCTCTCCCCCATCCTCAGGCAGCTCCCCTCTTTGAGAGCTAAATGAAACAGGCAGACCATTTTGTATTTGCAGCACGACAGCCAGTCGCTTGGTTTAGACACAAGCGTCTATTACATCCTTGAAGCAAATGCAGGACAAGTCCAAGCCACTGACCAGTGCAATGTGAGTGCATGTAGAAGCCTAGAAAGTAGAGTAGTATTCTTAATGGATTCTATCATGTCATATTTAATGATGCGGATCATTATGGCACATTACTATGTGGCTCTTGTCCTGCAGGACCCTGATTCAGAAACATGCAGCACAGAGAGAGGAGCCAAAGTAAGGAGCTAATGTCATACATCTTTGTTAGGATACTTACCCATAGGTATTAACTCTGCTATCTAGCTACATACACTACTATACAAAAGCTTGGACCCACCTGATTGAATGCACTATGTTTTTCCATTATCTTAAAGCCATTTGGATCTAAAGGCTTATGCTTAAATACTTGGAATTTGTTTTTGTAAAACTGATCTCTAATGTGATGACTGTCTGTTTTACCTGCTATTCATGTTGTAGGAGTGACCAGGGGGTAAACTCACGAGCCATGGGCCATGCCACTGTGAAAGTAGACTGCACTGGAACCCTGCAATAGCATTAAGACGCACACACACACACACACACACACACTTAAAAGGACTCTGGGGGAGTGGAAAGGCCACGGTCAACTGATGTTGGTCCATGTGTCCTCTACACAGCATTTGTTTTCGATCTTCAGCAGCAGACCCCCTCTCCACTCTCAACATGTACCAGAGCTTGGGACTCTCCTCCCACTCATGAGGTCGCCCTGAGTGACTGTGACTGTTGCTATTGTGTGTAGAGCCACAGATAGTGTAGCTCAGCTGTATGTATATTTTTTTGGGTGTAACCTCGGTCTCTTACCTGTGTCCATATCCATCCATAAGTGAAAGCACAGTGTTTGGCACTTCAATGCTCCCCTGTGTACACAAATCATGCCAAACTCATCCATGACCTCTGTAACTGCGTCTGGGTTTTTTTTGGTTTATTTTTTTCCTCACAAAGCAATTTATAGACACATGACACGTGGATGTGCCACTTGGAGGCAGTCAGAGCAGAACATAAAACATTTAGTGAAGTGATTCATCCCTCATGCAGTTTGTGATCGACAAATACATTCAATAAAACATGTACAGTGATTTTACTGCTTTTTGTTGTATCCATGTGGTTGGCTTTCTGGCAGACGCAAGTAGTCAAACAGGAGTAGACAGAAGTGATGACCAAAGATCAAATGATTCTTCTGTTTGTTTTTTATTGTCTTTGATTATGTCTAGGCGTACAAAAAGCATGCAAAAAATAGCGTCTTTATATATTGGTACATATTTACATTGTAACAATTGCATTCCATTAAGGGTGTGCCATGCTTGTTTTTGTATGAGTGACTAGACACGGGTCAGTGAGTACATTCAGAGAAATGCAACACGAGACGGACATCCAGAAAAGTGACAACAGGCACCTTCAACACAGATATCAGGACAGTCGCATATGATCCGCAGCAGCCGTCGCACCACAGCGCTGCCCCTGACTCATTATGTACACACTCATTCCCACACAGTCGGCTTCCACTGGAGAAAATGACCTGAAAACAGGAGAAATGAGTCTTTTGATGAAGACTGCGGCAACTGCACCCATCGATTCTTCTTCTGTGTTTCAGTGCGTAAGTGCTGCAGTAACAACACTGAATTAATATGGCAGAAATCTATTAACTAATGTGGTGGCTGGTGGCATGAAGAGACGGTCCTGTATTTAGAGGGTTATAGGTTTGATCTTCAATGGCAGCTAGTGATTATCCCAGGCACAGTGTCTCAAGGAGTTACTGAAGCCCTACTTGCCACTTCAAGTCATCTGAACCCTGCAGTTAAAACTTTGTGTTATTATATGAATATGCACAATGAAAATGTAGATAATTATGTAAATCTACTTTTGTTACTGCAGCTGTTACAGCATTTTGACACAGACAGGAGAGTATGTTACTGGAAACTAGGAATATCTTTGAGTTTCTTTAGAAAAATTTGTCAAAAACCAAGTAGTCATGCTTTGACCTACAGAACAATTACAAAGAGTAATGCATAAAGAACAGGAAGGCTGCAAGAACATACCGATGTAAAGTACACATGGTTTTGTACAGGTGAACCACACAATTTCCTCCTTGATCATATACCATGTTTCAGGACGGAGGTGATACCAGTGTCATAATTGATCACAGGTAGTAAATAGAAAAGTGCAAATATCATTTAATTTGAAACAGTATTTTAGTTAAAGTTTCACCAAGGACAACCAAAGTAAAGCTAAAAGGATTGGTGGCTTGAGTGCTCTGAGCACGACGGGCTGTATAACATTGACAACAATATATATTGCACTTCTGACACTGACAAACAAATGTCTGTACACACACACACACACACAAATGTAAAGTCGACACGCCTAGATAAAGACTCACTCTCATAAGAACGTTTATAAGCATTAATCTTTTTCAGCAGATAAAATGCTATTTTCTCGAAGGACCTGGAACACACCATTCCAAGTGTTTTGGTTCAAACAGCCCTTCACTGAAGGTTACCCTGCAAACAGACACATGTGATTAAATTACACAAAGCTCCCCCCGGTACCTACTTTCACATGCATCATCCCCAGAAGAGAAAAGGAACAAAAACAAACGCCAAACGTCATCAAAGTAATAACCGAAACCCATATTTTCAAATTGCATATAGTGGGAAAATCAGAATCATCTGACACATTTAAGACAATGTTTGAGAGATAGTCACATATCCTTCTCCTATACAAATGCATCTCCTTTTTTTTTTTTTTACCAAAGCTTTACATTGTGCAGTACCCACATGATAATATACTGTAGTTGACATTTTACTGTTCACAGCATTCATGGTTTTTACGCATACACAAGTCACTGCTTCTGTGAACAGAAATTTCAATACACAAAGGTTTAATATCTGTATGCATTATGCTTTCCCATTTAGATGCTACCAATCCCTCTCGGTCCTGACTGTATTCAGGTATAGTGCACCTTGTATTAGAGGATACTGAGGGTGAGATTAACGGAGGAAATGCGAAGCACTGCATTCCCCATTTCTAATCAGCCACATGGGAACCGCACTGAAGTGAATAAGGAAGTGTTGTTGTTTGCAGCCTGGGTCTAATCATGATACCGAAATGCTCCTTTTCACTGCAGTTAAAGTGATCAGAGCGCTCCGCCGGCCGACATGCTGTCATTCACAGGACAATGTGCCCAGACTGCCAAAGAGGGGGAGGGAATCACATTTGAGTTTTAGTTATATAAACATTTCTCAGAGGCAGAGCTGCTGTGGAGGCAGAAATTATTTTATTGTTTGAGTGGGCCGAGCCAAGGAACCACAGTTTTTTGGCAAACTGGAATGGTAAAAAAGTAACTCTGGTCATAATATAAATAAAAAATGTCAAATTGGTCAACATGCTAGTTTGAACTTAGAAGATCAACTAGGGTAACTAGCTAACCAGGATAACTGGCTAGATTACATTTTTTGTGTTAATAGCAAGAGCGCTAGGTTCAGTCTATGTTACTTAGGCATTTCTACCCAAGTTAAACCACTATGGGCAAGTCTTTGGCTCCACCCATTGTGGTTTAACTCAACCAACAAGATTATTTCTGCCTCCAGAGCAGCTCTGCATCCAAGAAATGTTTGTATAACAATCACAAATCTGCGACTAGAGAGAGAGAGTATGTGTCTGTGCACAGACACCAGCAAACAATGTAACACACCACTTGCTTGATAGATGATGACTAACCTCTGAAAGCTGCAATTGCCTTCAGGCCTACTTCATATACACATTCACAACGTTAATCAAACAGCACAGTATGTGTATGATACGGTGAGGAACGAGGGAGCACGTGGGCCATCAGAGAGCAGAAACACTCAGACAACCAACACAAAACAGCTTCACAGAGATGCATTTGAGAAGAAGCGTGAATTGAATTCTAACAGAGAGAGAGAAGGGAAATAATGACACATCACACAGCAGGAAATGCCACTCTGAAATGTGTTCAGGCACAGCCACTGTCCTTTTGTTCCGACGTATCATTCCTAGAAAGATGACTTCCTTTCCTCCAGTCACAGAAGTTGAGCCAATCCAGCCTGAGCACTTTGTGGGGAGCACATCAACACATATTATCTGGCTCCTAAAGAAAAGCTACTGATGGCACAGATACGGGAATAGGGAAGCTTAGGATGGCGAGTTAGAGCCAGACGATAACACTGATGATACATCAACGCATCTATGTACAGTATTAAAACGACTGATCATTGATCAGAAATCAAAAGCCCTGTGTTTTGACTAACTTCAATACGAGACGGTACAGTGTCATTTGCATGCTGTAGTCTGTGATCCTTGACGGAGAGGGGACTCCTTCTTCTCGGCCATACCGGCTCTCACGGGCCAGCGTTATTTGTTTATGATTGTGGTAGGTGCCTGTAGAAAGTCTGATGATGAGGGATACTATTCACCATGCATGTATGGGTCAAAAGATTCAGAGTTTGACAGTTACAACGCACAGCCTCCTCTTCATAGGGGAATGCCAGCAGATAGACATACATGCTCTTGTCATTTGCCAGGAACAATAATCTGAAATGTTAATGATCCAGTGAGTTGAGTTCCTCCGCTTTCTCTTCAAGCACTGCCACCCACACTGGTAAGAAGGTGAATAGTTGAGATAAGGGAGACAATATATTAAACTGGTGACTTTAGTGCCAAGGAGCTTGATAGTGGAGAAGGAAAAGTAGGGGAGGTAAGAAAGGATAATCTGAGGCAGGGAATTTGACAGGGAGCCAAAAGAAGCAAGGCTGACGGTACAGGTGTGAATGTCAACACAAGCAACATATCAGATTATAGTACTTGAAAGCTTGAGTATCTCCACTGGATAGAATGACAAGCCTATATCATGGGCTTTGAAGGGAATGTAGGGATTGAGTGGGGAGCATACAGGGGCTGAAGCAAAGGGACGTAAAGGGGGACCGGGTTTAAGACAAAGCTAGGCTGACTGGAGCGTGTTAAAGACTCAAGAGGAGGGCTCGTCTTCATGTAGGTCCTCCAGCTCTCCTTCCCTGGGTCCATCTCCACTGCTGCCCTTCCTGAAAGAGCCAAGAAAAGAGAGGGAGATTAGTCATTATTTTGGTTAATTCTATCGTCAGTCCTTATGAATTTAAGATATTATTTATTTTGTACAAGTGGTTTTCAGCCTCTTGCTTTATCTCCCCAAATACAACAGGGCAACCGGAGACGCTCTTTTTTTCTTTTTCCTCTAACTCTTAGTTGATGATGGTAATAAACACCACAATAGATGACAGATCTCAGAGACGACAGTTGGGGAAAGGCTGCTCCGTCACTTCTTATGATGGGGATGAGCAAGAGTTGAGGAGTGTTCGATGAGGATGGGCGCACAGGCTGGTACATGTTTGACAGACAGCGTGCCAGACCGTATTGCTGTTACCTTAGTGAAGGGTGTAGTTTTAAAGAGGGCCGGAAGGGCCACGAGTCCCTGCAGCAAAGTGGGAGAAAAAATGGAAACATCATAGGTGAGAGGGCAAAGATCACCTAAGGTCAGGGAAATGGTGTTTGGAGGAGATGTGGAATTTAAATGGTAGTTGGTGGAGATGAACCTCCCGACTCGCTCCATCTCCACAACTTAAAGGTGCAATTGTGTAGCATTTTTAAAGATCAATATATAATTTTCAAATTAATTGAGATGCATTGGTATAATTACTGTAAACAAATGAGACCATGGTCAAGCCAGTTGGTAGCCTCTATCTCATGCCATGTGGTATTGTTAGTGTTACTCAAAAAAACTTGTCCTCCCCCTCCCTGGCATCACTCCTTTTTCTGTTTCACTTTACTGAAGAGGATAAACATGTTAGAAGTGATTTTTCCTATCTACCTTTCACTCGCTCCACCATCTGCATTTGTGAGAAAAACTGAAAGCTTTAGCTCCATTTGCGTTGGCAGGACAGCGCCCTCTTCCTGTTTTGTGCCATAAAGCAACAACAGTTTTCCGGCAAAATCCAACCCTGTGGCACACAATGTAAAATGCAATGTTGAAGCTGGTAGAGGCTGCCAATCTTCTCGCCGATGATTATGGAAATTATACCAGTGTCTCAAAATCAATGTGGTAATGATTTATTGATGTTAAAATGCTACACATAGCAGCTTTAAAGTACTAGTTGAGGGCCTTCTCTGATGATTGGTCCATCAATCAAAGACCTAGGTTTATGCTTTTCATGATGAGATGAAGGTCAAGAATCAGGCGCGATAAGCTGATCCTGAGACTGCGTCTATATGGACTGCACATGCATTCACAACTTCATGTTAGTCACATGGTCGTGAGTCTAAGCTGTAGACGGGCAGGTGCTTTCATTTCCCAGCAGGGGGCAGTAGTGTTACAATCTCCCTACAAACCCTCTCTGGACACCTTCACCTGAGATAGCAGTCCTCAGCACTCTGACAGCCTGGAGAAGAGGGTGTAATAGGAGAAAACTAGGGCTAGATACAGTTCAGATCATCTAATAAAACCTACACAATGGGAGATTACAGTCTGTGGTTGCCATTGATCTAAATACAGAGTTACAGTAGGGCATTAACTTACATAAAGTCTGCTAGACACTCATACAGATTACTGTGCCAAGGTTATCCAAGGTGAGAATACACTAGGTACTGCAGGAAAGAGCTATGGATGCTCCAATTCGCCAAGATCCACTCTTTTCCCGATGATGCTTTCAACCCATGCAACAGAAAACCCAGTCAGCCTGAGGCACTTTGGCAGATCTGTTTCATTTACTGTCAGTGTGAAGCCCAATACCCTTGAAAGCTGAAAGCAACACACAAAGAAACACTTATAAAAGCTCCACTGCATACAATGAGAAAATGAAGTATGGTGCTATGGCAACAAAAACTGGCAGATGCTGCTGGAGAAATGGGTGCTAATTAACCTGGTATCAGAGACAGAGGAGAGGAGTGCGAACTACCATCAGAATCAGAAGCGACCATGTGATTGGGTGCATGTGGTTCTGTGGTTTTTGTCTATGTGCAGGTGGGCAAGGGGTTTGGACATTGGATGATTGACAGTTGCTGGATTAGTGTGTGCTTACATGAGCAGGTTGCCAGGTGCGGACATGGACCTCTCCTCTCTCCTGCTGGGACACTCAAAGGGGTTACTGAAGGAGCGCTTCCTCAACATGGCCTTCACCAGGATCTGAAACATTCACAGACATAAGAATGATGAAATTGCATGCGAGAAGTTCCCTTTTTTATTTTGTGCTGGCTTTGCAGACCAAACAGTAAGATCAGACTGTGCTAAATGTGGTCTCACACACACACAAGCTTGCACACATATGGATATGCAAACATGCAGTGCAGTTACACATGCACTTAGTCTACGCATCTACTTTGTTCCTTTTCAGTTGGTGCATCTCAGCAAATAGCTACTAGGAACGTACCATAGGCAGGTGCTAATAATATCTGTAACTATACTAGTATTTACTGCGTCTTTATATTCTGTATAAGGATATCAGGTTACTTTTATGCAGGCATGGGAGGTTTAGCAAAAGAATAGCTTTTGAAGCTGCAATAATTTTCCGACCACTAGACTAGAGGGTGACAGAAACCGCAACACATCTGTAAATAAAGCACGGCAAAGCCACTGCACTACGGAGGCCCCTAAGGACAAACCTAGTAAAGCATTGTACATACATAAACGCTATTAGCTAAGCTAAGCATACCTACTGAGAAGTGCCGCTGGTTACCAGTCTCGCTTTGCCAGATCTTTCTTCCACTGAAGGTTATATGTCCCCCAATGACAAATGAAAAGGTAGGTAGCAAGTTCACTGGTTTACGCACTTGCTTCATCAATTCCGCCTTTACAAGATTTTTTTCAGGAATGGGAAGTGGGTGAGCGCCGCTTTTAAACAGCGAGGGAGGAGACAAGCTAGTTTTAAAACAATGAAAAGCTACTGAATGGTCCGGGAGGAGCTTCTTTCCAGAGCAGACCAAGCTCTAGAAAAGAGGTGAAAACAGCAACACAGCTGGCTGCTGTGTGGATATTGGTTTACACCATTATGTCCCAATGAAATCTCCACATAGCACACATTAGTTTTAGGACTGGTTATATGGTCTGCTATCACTTATTGCCGGTTTAAAACACAGGAAAGCACGTTCAATTCAAAAGTTGAAAAATTACAGACAACCTTGTTCTCCAAGGAAGAATACTTTCCAAAATGTGAAGTAATGCAGTTTTTTGGGCTCTGTGTTGCCGTAATTTGTAGTTGTTTGAGAATAAATTCTCAAACAAAGAAACAGAGCATTGTTCGGGAGCAGCTATCCTCAGTGGAGGTAAATGTGCAAAAAAGTAAATGTGAAACATCCATTTAAGAAAGGCAGGTCTGGAGGACATGGGACACTAGGTGTTCCTTACCACTGCAGAGAGGCTGGGAACAAATTTGACTGAGTTCTGGATGTCCTCCTCTGTCACCTCCACCACAGAGCAATGTTCCTCCTCCAGAGGCAAGGGGTCGGTTCCTCCCTGGGTCACCCACAGGTCCATCTACA
>OMOV01009454.1:1628-19592 GCA_900312565.1 Beryx splendens
TGTGTGTGTGTGTGTGTAGGCTATGTGTGTGTGTGATGATGTTAATGTTTATGTTTTCCTACTCTCTCAGTCCAATGCCCAGCGGTGTTCATGGCTGTGCAACACAGCAAAATTGGTCTGAGAGGTTTGGGAACATTTCCCCCTTACAAACAGGGGCAAATCAATAACGTCTCGGTTGAGGGAGCCACTCTCCATACGAAGGTGTGCTGACTCAGCAGTCCTTGCAGCCAAAGGGAGGAAAGTAGCAGTGGAAATGATTGCTTCACAAGCGGTAAAATGTGCGGCGGTGTCGAGAACTCTCTGTGGACACGGTGCTACACGCCTCCTCAATCCTCTGGTGGCAGAGCGGGACCGAACGGAGAGCGGAGCATGTACACACACACACATACATGCTTGGCTTGTAAATTTACAAGCTCGCCATCCGTGCTGCTGCAAGTGCATTCTATCTCCCTCTCTCCATTTCCCCTTTCCTTTTCTCATGCTCGTGCTCTCTCTCTCTCAATCTACTCCACCACAGTAGCCCGGCGAGCCTCGATTTAGCTCTCGCCAAGTCAATCACAGCTCTGCACAGCGGCACGACAGAGGAGCTTCCTATCTTTACCTTCCCCCTGGTCTATCTATCCTTCCAGGTCTCACCAGCCATCACTGGGCTGATTAGAGGAGAGAATTGGCTAATTATGGGGCGATAAGGCAGGATGATGGCTGAGGAGAGGGTGGCATGGAGGGTGCTCCAACGTCCTTCAGACCCGGCAGGGAATCTGCAGCAGCAGCAGCTGTTGTTGGCGGTGGAGAGGAGAAGACTGTATTATCTCTCATTAGAAGTCCTGAAGGGCTGAACCATCCCTCAACCTCTCCTACGGGTCGCACCTATTTCCTCTATCCTCTCTTTGTCTCTTGTGACCTGATGCAATCTCCAAATCTCATCTTCCTTTGCAGTTTGCCTATGTAAAATATGATGGCGGGTGTGTGCGCCTGCGGTTGTGTGTGCTTAAGCTGGCTTGCTTGACTATATTTGTACATGTGTAAAGGTAGTATGTGTTGTGTTGCTGGGGTGATCGGTATGCTTGTAACGGCCCTATGGTTTTGTAGTTTATGCGTTCTGCTGTAGCAGGAGTGCAGGATTGGTTTGGAGCTGAAGGTGGGTGGCTATTTTCCTCTCCCATGTGTAGGAGGTGGTATGTGGCACTCTTCACAATGCAATGTGACAGTAAATAAAATCTAATTTGACTTCCCGTCCTTGTGATGTTGCGATGTACAAAACTTGCTAAAAGCGTTGGTTTGGGATCACGCTTTCATTAACATCAGCGCTGTGAGACAATGCCGGCACTTTGCCTTTTTTGTCATCTAGAACAGCATGCAGAACAGGAAAGATTAAGGAATGTTCTTTGTGACAAGCTGCTGAATGTGATAACACATAATACACAGTCTACATCCCTGTCCATCATCTGGATACAATGTAAAATGACGTACGCGTTGCAATATGTCAGGAAGTAATAGCCTACTGCCACATCCCCGCTGCATTTTGCTGTGGGTTAAAACAGGTCTACCGTGGCGCAGTGCGATAAAAAAAAAAAGCCCCGCAAATGTGACAGTGTGAAAATCCTTTGTGTGCATTATACATATGAGATAAAAAGAAATACCCCATATAGCAACAGCTCTAAATAAAGTATGAGCCGGTGTCGCGGGCTTTTTCACTACATTCTAGCCTGATAAAATCATGCGGCCCAGCCACAGCGAGTTGTGACAGTGTGAGAATACTTGGTGCCCATAGCCTTTATAGCAGCTGTCTGCTCTGGTGAGGGCTAGATGAGCCAGCGGAGGTGAATATATTACCTCTGACTCTGTGAATGTCACAAATGCCATTTCAGACTGCTGAATGTCACAGTGACTGCTGGAGTGACTGCTAAGGCAGCGGAGCTCTGTGACGTCTACATCGCGGCGTTACCATCCAGCACGCCTGCCGTACAGTATGAAGATCAAATGAAATCACCAATTGGTATGAGCCAAATAATCATCAATAAGCCTGCAGGAGATAATGTGATCGGTTGCCGTGCGCCTGATGATTATTGGTGGCGCTTTTGAGGCCTAAGCTGCCACTGCGTTTCCAGTGTGCAAAGCCACTACAGAGAAAAGGACGGCGCTCTTTCCAGTAAATAAGAGGCTTTCCCCATGGAATTACCATCATTCATATTCATTTCCTCCTCCCAAACCAATCACAGAAAATATTAGTGTAGGAATCTAATGCTTCATTACTGTAAACAAACAAACATTACAGCAAGAGCATTTGTGTGAGTGTGTGTGTGTGTGGGAGGGTGTTATTCATTGGTCGAGCTGCGGCCATTTTAATGAGCGACCCTTTAGGCTGGCAAACCCTCGCAGGCTGTGGAATGTGCTCAGAAAACAAAAAGAGCAAGACAGAAAGAGAAGAAAGTGAAGCACCTCTCTCTAACACACTCCCCTGCCTCGCTGACATTGTGTTTGCCGTGCAGTCGTCGGGAGCATGCTGGAGATGAGCGCCAGGAGTGGATTGTGATTATTTCCCACATCTTCAGACAAGAATATGGTATGCCAAGGTCAATCTCCTCGAGCCATCCTTACTCCTCATTCTGCCGTCACTCATTACCGATGTACATTCTCTCAGTCAGCCTCCTGCATCTCTTGATTTATAAAATGAAACATGCACTTCAACTGCCAGACGATGGGAGAGTCAACAAACAGCTTCACTGCATAGCAACATGACTGGGGAACGTCTTCCACCTGACAGATTAAGCTTGTGCTGTTTGTTTAATTTCAATTTTCAGTTTTTTTCATAAAGGTTATGGATCTTTTCAGTAAAAGGTTATCATTAAATCAAAATATGCCGCATAAGTGGCTGAACCATTTCGGGTAAGCAGTAAAGATGCACCAATAACACCTTGTTATAGCATATTAATCACATTAATATGGAGCAGTGAATTGTTTCCTTTAGCTCTATGAAATTACTATTTCAGGTGACAACTCCGCTACAAGCAGTGATAAATAAAAAGTAAACTCTCCAACTGGAGATTACCACAAGGCAACCAACCACCGATATAAACAAAAATCAATTAGGCCTATACTGACGGAAACTCATTAATTTATGCTATTATTCCTTAAAAAGACCCTATTTTCATACAATTTATAATAGTTGTATGACTTACGATGATGTATACTATGGATTTAGGTCATAAAGATTTATGTCAGCCTAAATAAAAAACTCGACTCCACAAATAAAAAGATGGGTAAACAGAGTTAAGGTGGGTCTATACAAATCACCAGCTACTGATTAGACTACATATGCTAAATGATAGCACAGAAAAATAAGTGAACGCACATCAGACCAGGTAAACTTAGAATAAATTTGTAATTGATGTAATTATCAAAACCCATAACTCAATTACTGCTGTACTATTATTTACATTTTTACATAGCTACATATTTAGACCGCTAACATGCAGCTTTTTGCATCTTCACCAGAAATGTGTATCTCATGATTACACACAGCAAACAAAAAATCATGCAACTGTCCCAATACTTTTGACTGTAAGTCACTGACAAACAAACTATTGATCTCGATTTGTGATTCTATCTCCATAAACTCAAGCCATGTTCATCTCCAGACATTGTGTATCTGTCAAGTATAAAAACTTGACTTTCCAAAAAGTGCCGACCAGTGTGGACGACAAAAGAGAAACAATCTTCAGTAATTGCCTGCCATCAAACGAAGAACAGAGATTCAAAATGTTGGACAGAGGGAGAGTATGGCAGCACATATTGGGTGCCAGTCAAGGACGCCAGAACCATTCATCTTCCAACAAATCTCTGAGTTAATCAAAAAGGAAAAGAAGTGGGGGTGGTGGCGGCGGTGGTGGGCCGTTACTGACCAAACGCAGATCATTAGAGCTAGACGAAGCACACAATAAACAATGTGGAGTTAAAAGACTTGGCTGCCTCTGACCTTTTGAAGGTAAAAGGTGGGGAAGCGTGCACTGGCGGAGGGGCGCAGAAACGTATTGATTTCAGGCAGTTTATCCGAATCACAGGCAACAGCCCACACAGACGGCGAGTACAACACTTTCGCCTGTCAGGATTAGATCTTTAAAGCCAATCCAACAAAGACATGAGGAGCATGGAACATACAAATGAACATACACACAAACGCACACACACATCTGACACCATACATACGTATATATACAGTAGGGCTGCAACTAACGATTATTTTCATTATCGATTAATCTGTCGATTATTTTCTCGACTAATCGATTAGTCATTTGGTCTCTAAAATATCACAAAATGGTGAAAAATGTCGATCATTTTTTCCACAAAGCCCAAGATGACGCCCTCAAATGTCTTCTTTTGTCCTGACCAACAGTCCACAACCCAAAGATAATCAGTTTACTGTCATAGAAGACTAAAGAAACCAGAAAATATTCACATTTAAGAAGCTGGAACCAGAGAATTTTAGTATTTTTTCTTAAAAATTAGTCTAAACGATTAATCGCTTATAAAAAATAGTTGGCAATTAATTTTCTGTCGATCAACTAATCGATTAATCGACTACTTGTTGCGGCTCTAATATACAGTATATATATTTTGAATATTACACTGCTGTCTCAAGGTTGTTTAAAGCAACACATCGCTGCTTCACAATGATCAATGTGAGAATCCAGTGAACAAATGCATTATTCATACTCGCTTATGAATAAGTATGAATTAGTCATTAATAACACATATTCCTCAATGCAATGTGATTTCTTTCTCAAGGCAAATGCGTACCACATTTCAGCTCAAAACCAAAGCCAGACATCTTATATTGATTAGTTTATTACTTCCAGTGCACTGCTACATTATTCATCAACTGTGGGAATGTCTGTGTGTACGTGTAGGTATATGCATGTGTGTGTATTGGGGGGGGAGGGCTAATAAATCAGTCAGTTAACACCTCCCTTTGCACAATTATTACATGGGCCAGTGTGAAACAAAAGCCTCTTCTAGCATACAGCGTGCTGCTGATATTCAGGGGACCAGAGCAGCAATCTCTGCTCTCTTATCTCCTCTCTCCTCATGAAAGGTTAAAAAAGGTCTGAGACTAGTTCATGAAAGAATTAAAAGCCTGATGCGATTAAAAGACAAGAACAGAAAAAGAAAAGAGAGTTCAGTGCTTTGCCCGGAGCAAGTTAGCCCCGAAGACCTACATCAGACCTCCTCAATCTTTCAGTGGAAATTGGGTTTGGGCCGCAGAGTGTTTCCCTACAGGCACATCATGCACTTCTCCAGAGATCTGGGATCATCTCACCCTGCACTCAATCCAAACCTCAACCAATGGGAGAGGAGAAACACAACATCATCAGGGTGCTGGATGGGTGGTTAGGGGCAATTTCTGTACAGCACTGCCCACATCACAAGGGCGCTGTACTGCTCTAGCAAGCAATGTTGGATACACATGCTCAGCCACTGACCAGCGCCTAAACCAGTCTGCAACAATGATTCATAGACATTGGTTAATCTTATCAGGGACTGCCTGGACACAGCAGTAATAAACTGGAAATTTTCTAGTGAATCTCATATCAAATCTCAACCATGGGGAAACAAAAGCACCACAGCTTCTCTGGGCAAGAACAGCCGAGTCGATAGAATTGCACAGCTGTCTTAACACAAGCCGTAACATGATGGCAGTAATTAACTATGTGATAATGAACTTAATATTTTAGTTGAATTACTAGTTGTTCATTATAAGCCTTCCTGACTCATTGTTTTCCTTGACCCATTATTTGTCTAAATTCCCCAAATCTATCAAGAATTCGAACACACAATATACATATAAGCCCCTTAAATGCCAATAAATGATACCTTTCTGCACATGCATGTGAATTAAGTGACAAGCTTCAGATTAATCAGAAGGCAGAAATGTAATACCGTTATCCTTGGAGCATCTCTTAATGAAAACTGCCGGTGAGACTTGAAACTTAACTGAATTCGGGGGTTGTTTTGTCTGGCCCAAGGTAGAGAATTAGGTTATGGTGAGGACTTGAGTAATGAAGGAAGCGTCTTGTCCTTCCACAATATGACTCAGCCCTGTTCAGCAAAAAAAAATGAAGGAGGCAGTAAAGCCGCCTGACACAGTCATAAAAAATGCCTGGCCACTCCAATTAGCCAAATCATAAAATATAATTTGAGATACATCTATCTAATATGACCTGAAGACTTGGGATAAGAAGGAGAACTATTCTAAGGTTCACTTATTAAATACCACATTCACTGCAGTTTTCTGACTCATACTTCAGATCTGACACTGAACTTTACAGTAATACTGGGTGTCAATGTGTGGACGTACATTTCTTACAAATATCTAACAGGCACAGTAAATCTAATCCTAAGTATGAAAGGTAATGATAAAAAGATTTTTTTTTACAAAATAAAACATTCATAATATATATCACTTGAAGCTTGTTAGTTCACTCAGTGGTTTCTGTGATCTGTTTGATGTGTAATGGATAGATGTGAGGTTTTGATACAGTAAAATATTGGGATACTTTCCCCCTAATACATTATTGATACTCTAACACCAAATATTGCCATTTTTATTTGCCACTGGAAGACCACAATGATTTTTCATCAAGCAATGTGAAACACAGAAATTAAAATGTAGTAAAAGTACTTGTAAAAGTCACCCTGTAATTAAATAATTGACGATAAGTAAAAGATTTAACATTTTTACTCCAATCAAAACAAAGACAACCAGAAAACGAAACTGCTCAATAACAGCACCAAAGCACCTACTAATTAATTTTTATCTGATGATTTTAAAAATGAGGAAAAACACATGGAGCATTCTGCCCAGCCACCGCTGCTGAACATCATTTATAACAGCCAATTTTACCCATCAAGCATATGGAACAATAAATCTCCAGATCCTCCATCGGGATCCTTGACTCGCAACAGGAGGAGTGGACGAGTAGACAGTTTTTAAATCCACCTTCTCAGACTTGGGCCCGCATACCAGAGAACATCCTTCAAACGGTTGGACAGTTTGATCTCCTCAATGAAACCTTTCCAATGTGTCCAGTATCCAGCATGAGCTAGATAGCATCTCACCTCAGGCACTGTTTCATGGATTATCATAATAGTTCTAGAGGGCTTACACCTCGTGGCAGCCCGGCCAGCTGCGAAACAGGCCCCGAATTTATTCTTCCATAAAAAATAAAGAGCTAGAGACGAGCAAGGCAATGCTGATGTCTCTCTTTATGCATCATGGCTGTTTTGTGTGAATTATTCTGCATTTCTCTGCAGCTCTCCGTATAAAAAAAAAGATCAACAATTGATTGAAACAATTTACTTTCACCGCTTACGAGTATTTTCAAGCACAATGTGGAGGAGAGTTTGACGTTATCCAGGGAATGCTGAGAACTGCCTGAATAGGCACAAATCTTTAAAAAGGTGCTGTTTGGAGTGTTGCCTTTTGTCAGGAGAGTGCACCTTTTTCATTCCCTCACCTTTGTTGGATGAGCGGCTACCGTCTACAGACTGATGGGAGTCAATTGGCGATGTCAAATGTGATACCTACACTCGCAAATCTCTGCACATACAAATGTATACTACCAACAGACCAATACAGGCGTGAATATAAATGAAGCCATTTGAAAAGCGATGAAAAGATCATCCTAATAGAGCCTTGTCATCATCTCCGCCCCTAGATACCGCTGGGGTTTTTTTCCAGGCGGCTGTGGCCTTGCATGGTGAAATAGAAGCCACTCAACAAGCTCATCTTCAAAATCTGTTTACCAGGATGCAGGGTAGCAAAGGGGGAAATTTGACTCACAAATTCAACCTAGGAGTGTTCATGTCAATGTCTCCTGATCTGATTGCTTTGGCATTCACATCTGAATAGGATTTGGAGTGCAAGGCAAACATTGAGGCAGTGAGCTGCAGATGGTGCTCCAGTGTAAAAGTGAGTGGAGAAAATGCCGCCACCAGACACACTGTGGCTAATCAACATGAGAGAAGGGTCGGGCATGGAGTAGACAGTGAGACGAAACCATGCGGCAGAAGCATCTGCAAAATTTCAGACTGGACTTCTGCTCTCTGCGGTCTTCTGTGTGTGATCGTGTTGTCACGCTACGACAAACGTCAACACTACTTCAAAACTCTTGCGAAAGATTGGATTCAATATTGAATTTTATAAATGTTCAATATTGTCACCAAATATGTTCCACAAGCTACAAAATTCAATTTTGGGCACCCCAGTGGATCACCGAGTAGAGTGCGTACCACAAAAGGCTCAGTCCTTCCGCAGCAACCCAGGTTTGAATCCGGCCCACGGTCATTTGCTGCATGTCCTCCCCTCACCTTCCTGTCTATCTCTCACACTGTCTCTACCTAATAAAGCATAAAAATGCCAAAAAAATTTAAAAAAAATAAAAATCTATTTCAATGTTGCCTCCAGAGTGTGCAGCTGCGCGGACTGGAACAGCTAAAAGAGGAAGAAAAAGCAGGACTGGAATAAACAGCGCTTCAGTCTGGCTCTTGACAGTGGATTGCAGCAGTCAGCGCAAAATTCAAGTCAAACCGCTGACAACATAGCAACAGCATCAAACAGTCCACCACATGCTGAACTGAATCCAAGTCCACCTAAAAAAGGTTGACAACACTGGTTGCAGGAGCCAAATATGGAACTATTCTGCTTACAGAGCCAACAAAGACGGACACTCAAACGCCACTGCAAAACCACTGGCAAGAGCAACAAGAAAGCTGCAGGTTAAGTGTGGGAACGCATTGCCTGATGCTTTTTCTTGCTTGCTCTGGTGTCATAAAAGGTTTTTTATTTTTTATCTACTGTAGGTGTGATGTACACATCAATGAAATTCTGTCAAATGAATGTGAAGTTATATGACAGAGCAAACAGAGAAACTGAATGAGATATGTGTCTTGAGTCAAAAAGCTCATTAGTACAAACCTTGGATTTGGTTTTAACAACGATACCACAGATCTGTGAAATCTGGGCAGCATTCCCATAAATAGCAGTTCCAAAACAACAGGCCTCATGCTACCCAGAGGGTCTGCTTCTGTTCAGCTCCCAAGATGCTCCAAACCAAACAGTTTGGGTGACAGCTGGACTTTCACTCTTCACCATGAAGAGAAACTTCTTTTGGACCGTCTTTGGAATCTACGACCACGGGCCAAAAGACACAAGATTAGAGTTCACCAGGGGACGGAGATATTCTAAAAAAAAACTGGTCTCACAGGAAGGGATCAGCAGACTGTTGGCTCTATGGCCTCCAAATGTTCCTTCACGCCTGAGCCTGAGATGTAAATACTACTTCTAGGCATCGATTTTGTAGTTGAATTACAACAATACAACTTTTCTAGGCCACGAAGAGAGGCATCTTTTTGTGGAGGCAAATGGAGGGCAGTGAGGCTGGAGTGGCAACCTGCAGGAAGGTTCTTACTCTAATGCTTTCACCAGCTGCTCAACCTTCGCCTTATTGTTCCACTGTGCCTATCTGAGGGGGACGGGAGGCCATTTGAACACAGCCTAGGCTGGGGCCGGGGCAGCGCACCTTGGCCCTTGCATGCTCCATTAAACTGGCCGCAGGGGAAAGCATGAGGTCCTGACAGTTCCTGGCTCTGAGCCCTGCCACTGACACAATTACTAGCCCCTCGTCCCTCGTCCATTCTTCGCTACCTTGTTTAAAATGGTTGCCTGTAACCACTGCTGCTGCCGTAAACAACAGAGAAGCTGCAGCCAAGAGGACCAAGCTTCCAAACAGGCACATGGCATTGTTTTTTTCTTCCTATTCATCTATTATTTATTTATTTGTTTATTATAAGTGCGACAGTGTGTGAGGTTGTATTTCAAGTCACTGGGCAATTTTTAGAATCTGGCCCCATCTTTAACCATCCCATTACTAATGTTTGTCTGTATGTATTAGACTACAGCCTTATGTAACAAGATTGTGAATTAATAAGGGTGTGTGCTATTAAAAGCTATTGGAAAAGATGCAGAAGAAACAGATATGTAGAAAACACCAGCTAAAAGGGACAAATGGAAAAAAACAAAAACACCTTGACAGCATAACGCAGATGCACAAAATCACATTCAGAAAAATTACCATTTTCTCAGAGGCAGAGAGCGTCTGGTCTGTTCTTCATCCCTGACGCCCACCTAATACGCTCCCTTCTCCAAAGAAACTCCAACTTGCCTAGTTTCTTTAGCAAGCGGACAGCTTGCCAAGAAAAACTGGAAGTGAAAAATAAGTTTCTTCTTTGAAATTGTTTTGTTATGCAAAACAACTTGACAGTAAAAGTGGAAAATAAATTGGAGCATTGATTGATTTGAGACAGAACCCCACAGTGCTCAGGAGGCCTTTAATTTTCCAGACTTCATTAAATACATTTCCCAAACATCGTTTTACCGGTGAAAAAACAGCAATACCAGTTAATTCAAACTCTGCCAATGGCGTGAGATTTATAGTCCATTCTGTCATGCCAAGCTATGTTGTTTTGATGAAACCACAGGGCAGCATGCGGTTTTGTGGCAGAACTGAATTATGTTACTATATTTATGATGAAATCTAATAGATTCAGTGTATTTTTGAAAAGAAAAAAATGCTTAACTTTGATTTTCTTTGCTTTGGATCGGGCTCAGCTATACGAGGGCTCCAGAACTTATTAACCTATATGTGTGCTGTAGGAAAACAAACAGCGTGAGTTATTGGGTTAAGTTAACAACCTCAGGCTCGTCAGCTGCTGGGGAATCATTTAGTCAGACCTGAAGGTGCAGAGATAACCAAAAGGCGGTGGACAAAGAAAAAGAAGCTCCTGCATCACCTGAAGGGAACATAAAAGTTAATTCTGGCAAAGCCTATTTCCCAAGCCCAGAATAGAGCAGGGTGAATAAATGATTATGAAATCTACCTCCCAAAGAAATGTGTTTCTGATTGGATTAATCCAAAGCCGGGTCATCTCAGAACAAGAAACATTGTCTCTTTTTCATTTCCCAATGTTCCTCATTCTAATTGAGCAAGACCTGAAGGGTAAAACAAGAGGAGAGCGACGGAAGAGAGAAAGAGCGAGATCAGGGAGGACAGCCTCCACTCAGCTCTAGCGGTGAGGCCTTGCTGACCTAGATCCAGGCTGAGTGGGGATGATATTAGCGAAGCAATTAAGGGAGATGACAGCCGTCAGGCAGGGTCAGACTGACAGGGATAGCAGGCTCCGTCTCCCTTTCTCTCTTGTGTTCTCCCTCTCCCTCCTGTAATGGCTATTGATTTTTCAAAACCAAAACAAGAGGTCCTCTCAGCACAGGAGTGGCTGAATTGGTAAAAAGATGAAAAGTTTGAAAAGAAGGGAGAGTGGGAGAAATAGGCGAGTGCGTGGCCGAGGTTGGGTATGCTGTAAGAGCTGGGGCCGAGACTCGCAGGTTAGTGACCCTGTCAGCTCTTGGCTTGGATGTGCTGAACTTGCTGTAGGCATGTAAAAAAAAACTTCATTCCCCAGAGATGACAGGGGAGTAGGATTGTTTTTTTTTTACCGAAAAAAGCCATTCCATCTTTTCTTTTGGCCGTAAGGATATGGAATGATAATATTTGGGATTGAGTAAGGCAATCTAAAGTATTTTCTGTAAACTGGGGTGCGGATGATGGAGGATGAATAATAAAAAAGGTGAAAAACAGTAAAAAGTGGAGAGAATGCATTAAGAGGTAAAGTATGAGGCTTGGCATAGCTATCATTTATTTATCATTTGTTGGTTCTTTTCACCATAGTTATTAGCTTCGGAATAGGTGGGTGCCTTAAACGGTAAAATATTAATTTTGCTATCAGTACCTGAGGCTTCAAAATGTTGGATTCTTAAAGGAATATTCCATTAGTTTTAACATGGGGGCTATTTGACTGCCATGAAAACCAGATTATAAACTACTCGCCAAGATCAGATGCAGCTGGGAGTAGCGTTCGGATATTTACTTCCTGTTCATTTGAATAAAGCCATGAAAACAGATTGAAAACTTAGATTTAACACGTTGGTGAACAATTTCAACAACATATCCCACTACTGTGATTTTCAACTGACTGTGGGTCCAACGTTTTAGAACATAATTTCGCCGAATGGCATTTTTATTGATAGACGGACTATTTTTCGTCTCGCTAGTGGAGGAATACCTACTTTTATTTTTTAAATACTATTTTTAGTGCAATCCAAGAGTAGAAATGCAAAATGACGACAGACCCTGGACTGCTTTGTTGTCTTAAAAGCGGGATCTGTTGTTGAATCTGTTCACTAACGTGTTAAATGTACGTTTTCAGGCTATTTTCATGGCCTCAATCAAATGAAGTAAAAATCTGAACGCTATAAACTCGTCCAGCTGCATCCAATCTTGGTGAGTAGTTTATATTCTGGTTTTCATAGTGGTCAAGTGCCAATTAACCCCCGTGTTAAAGTGGAGTATTGCTTTAAACATGACGTATCCAACCTTGAGCTTGAAGTATCCGGACCTACATCTGTATTTCAACATGTCTGAGGACGCCTAGACCTGATGCAGAAGAGTAGGGGCATCATAGCACGAGTTATCTGATCGAGTTATCGTCGGCACAGATGTGAGGAACCTCATCCTCAAACGAAATGAGGGGCAGGAAGAGGAGAGCGACAGATGCGCACCAACAGTCGCAGAGAAAACAAGATTATGGGAAATCTCATAAAAACATATTACAGTACATCTGTGTTAAAACAGCCCATGAACCCATACACCCAAATCAGATTTAGAGCAATTACAGGAGACAGCGCCACTTAAAATCACCGGACCATTCAGCTGTCACAGTGCGGCGCATGTGTCGCTCCATCCCAGCATGCTTTGCTCCAGGCATGCGATTCGGTGGCATTATGTTTAACATGTCTCCTTTAATCTGATCTCACTAGGTGGGTGTAAGATTGACAAAAAAATGGAAGGGAAATACAGAAGAGCAAATTCTACAGAATAACAAAGCAGAGCAAAGTATGAGTGACATGATGAGATAAACTGGTACAGAACGGGGTTTGATCGGCTGCATATGGGATGCTTTTTACATTCAGTATTCTTTCAATTTAACCAACAATTTGAAACCAGTATGTTGAATAAAATCTGTAGGTGGTGACTCTGAAAGTAACAACAGAGACAATTGCAGAGAGAGGCTCAGTGTTTTGATATAGACTGTTCACTGAGGTATTTGTTTTGCTTTCATCAATCCGTCTAGCCAGAGAAGGTCACAGTATATATGGAATTGAGTGTTTCTTTTTCAACTGCTCTCCAAAGCCAAGAACACCTGCCCGTCTGATATCTGAAGTACACTTCAGAGAATGGGACATGCATCTAGCTTGACACTCTCTGAATACTGCACTGCTTTCCTGCTCAGATTCTCTATACTGGTGTCTGGTTTTTATCAGCAAGAGTTTCTGCTTCAATCTTAAAATCAATTTTACAAGCAGCACTTTCATTTTTCAGTTTACAACTTGGAGGGAAAGAAGGGCGAGTTGTGTAAGCAGCGAAGCTGATGCGAGTTTAGATTTTCCTTTTTTTCTAGTGAGCATCAAGGGTGGAGGGAGCTAACACTGAAAGTTGATTTGTGCTGCTTGACTGATCTGTAAGCATGTTGGAAGACACTTTGGGGGCAGAATTCAGTAAAAACACATATGGAGCAGGAATGCACATTCACAAGTGTGGGGCAGCCCCCTTTATTCCCCTATAGAATCAGTTTGACATCTGCACTACACATGTGTCCCATGCCATCCATAAAACTGCATGAGGATCCCTTTAATTGTGTTACACATGCACCAAGTGCACAGGCTGTGGATCAAGAGGAGTGATTACTGATGGTGCTTCCTTACTTCATCATCAGGGCCAAATGGTTACAGGACAATGGTTACAGCTACAGAGTTTTTTATTATATTTTCAAGAGTCTAGCTAAATGTATAAAGGTAAGTGACCCATAGTATGCCAGGAATCACTCGACTACTTAATGGCTGCATTAGGTCTCTCATCCTTGTTGAAAGACTTCAGCAATAACTGTTCAGATAAATGACGTCTGTCTCTCAAGTCCCTGCTTCCGTGGAAAATGTAGTTATATTTTTTCTCTGCCTGTAGCAGAGCCAGTATTCAGGCCAACCTTGGCACCTCAGTCACGCTTGTGAACAGCAGTGGAAAATGCCATAAAACATCTGAGACATTCCCTACATATGTAGGATAGAGATATGTGCCGTAATGAGTTACACTATGCAGATGGCCATTAAGGCTTATGTCAACATTAGGGAGATATCCAAATAATACTGTGGCAGATGATACTCACAATTAATTCAGAGTAAATTTTCAAGCAGACCCATTGACCACGGATGATAAGACGGTACATTTGAATTTTTTGATAAGAGTCCCTGTTGGGAAATTAATTTCAGTGGAGAACATTTGGTAGTTAGAGAGCAGGAATGTAATGAAAGTTAAAGACGAGTTTTCACACCGAGCATGGAAATTGCTTCCTTTCAAAAGTATCATGGTGAATCTGACAGAGGCTGGAGTGGATGAGCATGACTGTTTCAGTGTTTTATGACTGATGCTGGACAAAAGGATCGCTGCAATGTGCAACAGCTCGATCCAGAAGGCAAAGAAAAGCGATCACATCTTTGCAGTCCTGCTAAACAGCTCAAGTCGACTGAAAAATGAAAATGTTTGGTCAAATTCAGCAAGCAAAGTATAGGAAGGAATGTGAAGGAGTAGCAATGAGTTTTGACTTGTCTGGATACACTGCTTTTATCACCTTCTGTTTTGAAGCACTTTGTAACATTTGTTGTGAACAGTCCTATATAAATAAAGCATTATCATTATTTCTAAAACAGTATAATACTCTTAATGTGCATTTTCTCAGCATCAGTGTAGATGTTATTACAATACATTGTCAGCGAGATGTACAAAAAGAAAAAAAAAGAAAAAAAAATCATATGACAACTTACTGCATTTCCATAGAGGCTATTGTAGAGTATCAGAAGGGGAGAACAAAACCGAAATATAAGATAATGAAATAAAATAATGTTTTATGTTCTTCAAGGATGAGATTACTTTTAACTTCCTGGAGCACAAAGCTTTTTATATTGAAGCTGGAGTAGAGCGCTGTTCATGACGTTAAGTGAAACAATATGCCTTATCTGCAGCGATAACCATCTTACAATATCATGGATTTATTGTAAGGCCACTAATGAGACACAGTAAGGCTTGAAATATGGATCATGTCATCATGCCTCTCCAGAGCACAGCCACCCGGTAGAAAAATCGATATGGCATCACTTGCATCATGATGCACAGGGAAAGCTCAGGTGGATATATTCTTAAATAAGACAGCCGACATGACAGACACACTATATGCTCTGAAATGGCAACACCGGCTGTTTGATATCACTGGCCTGCAGGACATCTTCACCAAAGGGAAAGTGAAGGTTTGGCAACACGGAGCTCAGGCAAACCATGGCTGACAGGGTTTCTTGGACGGATAGATAGATGGATGGATGGACGGACAGACAGCTGGTGATGCTGAACATTTTTCAGCTTTCTCTTTGCATCATGTCAAAGCTACACTCATATTCACCCACTGAACCGCTGATTTAAGTGCACTTAAAAAGTAAAAGGAGATTTTTTTTAAAGGGGCTTTTTTAATAATAAAAAATACAACCCAATGTAACATGTTCCCTGATACCTGACTGCTGAATTGAATGATTTTGCATTAAAAAAAGGTGTGTTTACTTTAAGTCTGGTGTTTCTTTATTGAAACAGCACATCATGATTCTATCAGTGAATTGCAGCTGTCACTGCCACTTGTTGCTTTTATTTCAGAGGATATGGAAGGTTTCAAACATCGAGTTTCTTTCCAGTGGACTGGTAAGTGACATTTTCACACTAGTTAAAAAAAAAATGCTTTTCTTGGTGGAAAGCTTGTAATGGGCTGCTGCTATAAAACCAAAGGCTTTTTTAGAAGCCTATTCGATTTATAATGTGCTACTTGAAAAACTACACAAAGCAGCTTTTAAAACTGGCAATACTCAAGCATCACTGCGGGTGCATGACAGTGATGTCATCAGGCCTAGCAGCAAAGTAGAGCAGAGTATTATCCTCTGACGAGCATGAGCACGGCCTATCTGATAGTTACGTCATTCAAAATGTAGAAGGAGGGAGAGCTGCTCTGAAATCCAACCCCCCACCCACAGCGAGGACATTTGGTTACATGCAAAGTGTTAACATTTGGTAAATCCTGTGGGCTTTTTCCACCCTCTCCCTTAAGATGTGTTTATGCTAGTGCGTACTCCCTAATGGTAGTTAAAGGAGCCAAGTCAACACAAATGCTACTGCTGATTATGCCTGCATGCCAGCATGGCCCATTCACAGATATTAGGCTCAATGGCCTGTATGAGATGCCATGTTGTGACCCCTGCTGTGCAGCTGCCCCCCAGGGGGGAAGAGAATGTGTGTGTATGTGTGTGTGTATGTGTGTGGCAGCCTCTTGGGATTCTATGCTCCTTTAACCACTACCCGACCCCATGCTGTGCCCTACGTCTTAATCGCTCTGGGGGCGTGTGGGAGACAATGCTTCACTGTTTATGTGTCAGCAATATAACTGGGTAAGTGTGACAGTGCGATCCAAGATCTGTGTTTGTATGTCTACTATTTGTGCATGTGTGTTTGTGTTCTGCCACCGTTGAGGTCTGGCAACAGCATGTGAATGTGATCCCATACAGAAGGAGGAAGCCATTTTATCATTACGGCAGTGGCATTGAGGCCGGCTCTTGAATGGCAGAGGGGGAGCTGGTGATAGCCTGACCTTGCTCCTCGTGTTCTCCTCTCCCTGCTTCTTGCACACCTGATTGCTCTCAGCAGCACAGACAATATCATGCATGCACCTCATGGCGGCCGGGTCAGAGGTCACATCATTAGTATCATTACTTTTCTGCTTAGCATATACCTTTACCCAAGACGACCCACATCATTTTCTGTCTTTACAGCTAAGTACTTCACTGAGCTGCATCCAGTTAAATGCCCTTCAAGGGTGCGCCAGCACTTTTCTCCCTTTGTCAGCAGGCGAGGACAGCCCACCTTCTTGCCTTAATGCCGGTAGGTGGAGGCTCTTCACCAAGGTGACTCCAAGGCAGGATTTTAAGAAGGGTGTTTAACATTATGAGGTTACCACAGCATCAGCGGTGATTCCTACTATTATTATTATTCTACATCCAGTCCAATAAATCAGACATTACATTAGTAACTTTTTTTTCTTATTTGGCACATAGATAGTCCTTTTTTATAATTTTTTTATTGAGTTCTCAACATAAATAATTGTAGTTAAATAATTGCTCTTACGTCATAGCAGGCACATAGATAACATAACCTGGACACAAAGAATGGCACCGATTGTCACACAGGGGACGCTATAAGCTCATGCCTCAAAGTCGAAGGCTTGGCCCCGCCGCCCAGTGGTTACAGAAATGTGAAGCTTGGTAAAGATATCTATCAGGACATGCTGAACATTTTTGGATTTTATGAAAATTGTCTCAGATTCATCTCCTAATTAACTGCAAAGGGTGGCAAGCTAAGGGATCGCGCCATAAACAGCCGAGTTATTAACCTTTTCAAAATTTGCACAAGATGTTCAACTGACTGTAAAATCATGACAAAGTAATCAATCTACTTGAAATTCTACAAATTGGTCAGAAACATCATTTTAAAGATATGTACCAAGCCAAATGTTGACATGTTGACATTTGAGCTGAATACAGCCGATTGAACTTCTGGTGTGTTGTGATAATAACAAAGACTCCAATTAGGGATGGCCATCTAAAGCAAAAATACTATTTGATATTCATTGGAACTATTCAACCATTCTTCGAAGACCCCCCCCCCGACCGACGCAACACACATAACCCAATTAACGACCACAAACAGCCAA
>OMOV01009591.1:13508-30458 GCA_900312565.1 Beryx splendens
AACTCCCCTGTGCATAGGAAAGTCAAACCACCAAATATCATTACCAGCTGGTTCCTATCATTATGGCCAAGCTCTCATATTCTAGTTATCTCTCACACACACACACGCACGCGCACACACACACACACACACACACACACACACACACACGCTTACAATCATCTAAAACATGACCCTAAGGTTAGGAGCACTGATTGTAGAGCGAATCCTATTTAATCAGGTCTGACGATGAGTCGTGATAAGGAACTGAGTCATCTGCTGTGATGCAGACAGTGAGGAAAGATGGAGACAACTGAGGGTTAAGCTGCAAACCTCTTCTGACAAACCTTGTCTGAGAAAGCTCAAGTGGACACAATGACAAGTGAAATATGGGGTCAACTATCAGTCATTCATCAATGAACCCATCCTGTCGCCATTTGAATTTTGAGCACTAGGCAGTATTAACCTCCATAACCCCAAGTCGCATACTAAGACAGCTTGGCAATGTCTAAGACTGACAGGCACAGTATCAGAGTAACTGTTGGGTGTCACTTTAATAAATGCTTTCAGTCACATAAAGTCATGGATGAAATGGTGCCAGCATGATGATAGGCACTTGGAGAGCTCTTCATAAAAGTCTTATTCTAACTACTTTACCTTCAGGCTTAGGCAACAGTATGCAAACCACCTAAACAAGAAATGTAAGTACTATAAGAAAATCACTCCCTAAAACAATTCCCAATGTTTGCCTCATATACCAGCAAACTGTGCGAGCTCGTCCTCTGCACTGTGACAGATAGGTGTGCCAAACGGAGCTTCCAAGGGCCATGGCACAGCTCAAGGCCATTTAATTTAATCCATATGATCCATATGAGTGGATGGAACAGTGTGGCCTCAATGTATTGAGGGAACCTCTGTGACCTCTGCTGACCTAAAGGTTCACAGGCCCGGAGTGCGTCCAAGATCAAGTTGCGTCCAATGGGAGCCGGCTGTTATCAACTTACTGCCATCCCCTTGAAGGAAATTAGACTGGTTGACTCGAGGAACCGTGACTTCTAACACTATACAATATTAACTAAGATACGATATCAACACACATTAACACCGGGCTCCAAATGTAAATAATAGCTTTATCACGTTTGCTATCTTTGTTAAGATAATAACTGGAGACAAGTTTTACTGCGGTGAAATTCGAAATAGCTGCTCTCCTTTGCTGCATATAGCTGGATTATATTCTCCGCTTTTAAATTACTCCCTTTGGAGGGAGAAATTAACCTAGATTTCCATATCAAAGCATTATGAATTGAGCCATTTTCCTTACCCTCCCATTCTGGTGAACAGAGAGAGTGGAGGGAGTCTATGGAGGTAGCCTGCAGTGATATGCAGGCCATACAGGGCTCCTTTCTTACAGGAGCAACACTGCAACAGAGAGAATCAGCAGCTTTCTACTGAAGCGAAGAATGAGATCACTGGGCTTTTTGTGCAAGGTCAACTTCGAGGCAAGACACATCATGTTTAAAATTCAGTCCTATCCTCACCGAGCACTTGAAACACACAGTGCCAGCTAGGGAAACCTGCTTGCCATTATGCAAAGAGACGGCGGGCTTAAAGTAAATACGTAATCTTAATGAATGCTGAGATCTGTGGAGGTGGGAGTGAGGGGAGACCAAGTCAAGTAGAGAAGGGTCAGAAACACAGGGGGAATAATCCTGTGTGTCAACAAGACACAACTAGCTCTCTCTGTCCCGGTATGTAGCAGTATGTTTACAGTGAGGAGAATAAAGTTTGCTGGGATCTGACGTTGTTCTATCACAAAGTAAACAAGGGACTGCAGAAGTATCTCACGATATATAGCTTTCTTACCATGTGATCCTGTCTTTTCGAACACCTGATCTTTAGAGGTACATATAAGGCCTAATTCTAATTACAGACGGCGATAACAGAAGTTTATTGTAAATCAACAGATACTGCTTTAGAAAAATTAATAATTCAAGGTAATTATGTTTCTGGCTGCTAACAAAGTGATATCCATCTTATAAATTTAGAGTATTAAAAAATAAATAGTTATGTTCATTTCTGTTATTTGGGTTAAAGAGAGCGTGTTTAGATTTCCTTATTTGTCTTATAAATTGTGACCTGTGTCATTGGCCCCAGCTCATCTCAGATGCATAAAGTTAAAACAAAAGGACAGCCATTAGATGACATGTCACACAATATAGGGGTCTTGTTCTGGCCCTGTGCCTGCTGGCTGTGTCCTTTGCTTTGCCCACTTTGCTCTGTGAGACTGCCAGGACATTGAGCCTGACACATCAGAACTGCTGCTCTCTTGGTGCCCTCTTTCATTCGCACTATCACAGAGTCAAAGCCTGCAGAGACGAAGCTGTCCAGAGACTGAGCCCTGCTGGGTTTGACTGGGCCAAGATCCGATCAAGCCTCGAGGAGAGGGTCATCCTCTTCCCTGACTTCAACTTGCTATGATCTCTGAACCGATTCTAAAAAGGCCTCTGACTTGATTTGAGCAGACAGTCCCCCTTGAAAGCTGCCTTTGGTTTGGCTTCTGTAGCCTGGAACGGGAAGAGCAGGGTCAGGCTGCACACAGGCAGGAGAAAGCTCAAGCAAAAGCAGTGAGAGGGAAAAAAAACCCACAGAGCTGATAGCCATGCTCCAGGTGCAGATGGCACACTGTTTTATGTGTGGCCTCAATGGATTATGTCAGCCAAGCTACTGGAGGCATATAATATGGAGAGATCACACAAAAACATTGTCATCCGAAATTCAAAGATTCATTAACAAAGGTCATGTCCATGACAGGAAATGCCTAATAGACAGCCAAGACACTCTACGTCACCATACAGATAAAAGCAAGCTGAATAAAGAAGTCTTGAAATGAAGATAGAAATTGTAATTTCACAATTGCACAATAATTTTATACAGTAAAACATACAGCAGGCATACAGTACAGGATTTTGTTGACCGTGTCTGATTTGCATGAGGAGAAAGCATTTACTTTCATTTACAGCACAGTTTTCAATGAAATGCCTCATCCAAATGCTTAGAGCCCAAGATACAAGATTTATGATACAGGTGAAGCTTATGATGTAAAGAAATTAAAGTGAACATTGTGAATAAAACATCACTTATAGACTGAGTCAGAATATTTTATTCAAGGATCCAATTATTAACTAAGTAATAGTCCTATTGCTGCACATAGTGATGATATGATCAAGGAAGACACTGCCCCTAAGGAGCCGAGGCTGCTGCAACCCTGAAAACCAGCAGTGGTCAGAGGTCGGAAAAGGGGAAGCAAAGATCCAAGTCCCATCCCATTGTGTGACATGCTGCCTTCGCCTGCTCGCCCCAAAGGCTTAGTGTCAGTGTTAACACTTCAAACACTCAATATCTTCACAAAACACAAAGGACACAACTGCTTGCCATCCACATCATTTCTTCCAGGAACAGAGATATGGATCCATCCCAAAGGTCACTGCCAGTTGAAGTTTCAATGATTAAGCAATGCTTTGTTGTTTGACTTTTCCCCATAGGAATATCTACTTTAGGGTGCAAATTGAGTAGTTTGTTCCATATTATGAAATGAAATTTAATCATATTTTATATGTCAGCTTCAAATTGTAATGGGTATGCGATCATTTTTGTTTGATAACAATTTTTTAATTTAATGTTTGGATAACCAAAATCAAATGTCAATGAGAAAAAAAAACCTATGCTGTCAGAAAAACAGAATGCATCATCTGTGCATCTCCTGCACAGAGGAGATGCTGTTTTTCACTATAGGCAATGCATATCTGAGTAAATAGGCCTGCTACTACTGTTGCTCTTAAACAAGAGAATACTGCAGCAAAGATCCACACAATAATAATGTGTAATTATGCAGACGGCAGTTTCAGTGGGTGACTATAACACACCTACTTGTGTTACAGAGGTCATTTATTCTCGTAAGGATGATAGCTTCCTCAGGAAGTTTCCCTCTCTCGCCATCCTTGAACCCATGAGTGCTGTGCCTGCAAGCATGATAGATGGCTGCGCTGCTACTGGAGCCAGAACAACAGCGTGCTCCTGAACCAGGCAAAAGGCAGTATTGTTAGACAACTGAGTCCGACTTCTACTCTGTTACACATTTATGGAATCATGCACCAGAACACACGGGCGCAGTCGTTGGCTAATCTCACAACGCTGGGATCTGATTTCCAGCAGCACTGACAATTCAAGAATCAATCTGGCTAGCTTCCTGTTTTGAGCCTGCTGCTGTTCATAGTCTGGGTGTAACTCAAAGCTATAGGGATCTCCAGTTTCCCTGGAATGTGCTCCTGCTCCTGAGGTGGTGATAAAACACCTTATTTTATGGGTCGCTGATTACTCACTGTACCCTGATGTCTGTGCTGATACTAATCTTAGCAAGCACAAAACTAGACGTCCCTCCATATTTATGCTATGGATTTACATTTCCTTCCCATTTTTTCCTGTACAACCAAAAACATAAAAGAAATGAAGAAAAATCATCAAAAGAGTTGTTGATAAATATATAATTGTTTGTTCAAGTGTGTTTTGCACAGTATGAGACCTTCCGATTGCTGCACCAAGTAGAATGCACTGCAGGCAGTCTCTTGAGGGAAGGTCTCATTTTCTGCCTCCTGCCGTGAAATATTCAGTCCGGTCTGAAATAATATGGGACTCATTTCAAGGCTTAGCACTTTTCAAATATGCTGGCAATAATGGACAGGGCATCACATGAAGCACAGCCTCTCGTAGCGAGGGGAGCAGAGGTTTTGAATCCACAGCCAGGGTTTCATATAACACCGTAGATGGTTGCAGTGCTGTCTACATATAAAGCACAGTGATGAGTTGTTGCTGAGATGAGCTTATGAATTTTGGTTCAAAATTTGATTATATACTGACTGCCAACACTTCTGCGTATTGTAATACTGTTTTGGAATATAAACGTCACAAATTTAGATGACAATATCATTTCTAAATACATAAGTTAAGAGGCAGTACAGAACCAAATTGTATTTCCATTTTTTTCCCGTCTACTTTTTGCATATAATCAGGGAATCTGAATTTCATTCAGCCTCAAAAAGAAAAGAGGGGAAAATCAAGGATGCACCATCAAATGCATAGAGATGGAGTGCAGGAGAATGTTATAGTGGGAGGCTTTGGTGAAAGGATTCAAGGATTTAACAATCCCACATCCTCTCAGCCTGTCCTTCATCTCTAATAATCAAGCTTGGCCACAGAATATCCCTCTGGATGGGAAAAAAACATGTTGCCTGTCCGCCTCTCACTCATCTTTGGACTGCCAGTCTTGGGTCCTCCTCTTGAAGTCTTCTGTCACATTTATGGCTTCAAACACTAAGCAGAGCCTTTTTTTTAACTGACTGCCATGTCTTTAAAGCCAGATATCTTTTTTTGTACTACATTAGCATGAGATGAAGGGCAGTGCGTCTGATGCAAAGCAAGCCCTGAGAAGCCTGGACCACAGACACTGTGAACTTGTTTGTTGCTTGTACACCAAAGGGCACCAAAGCAAGCTAACCAGATTCAGCTCAGGTGAGCTATAGCGTATAGGCCAATATTACGCCAGAAGACCCATTGACAGTGTACCTAAAGACAAGGCCAATGCATTAATTTGATGCCAGAACAAACTGAATGAGCTCAAATTTTGATTGGTTATCCAGGGCATATGGGGTCACATTGATGATGATTGGTGATTAACTGTCTTCACACAGTATTTCACAAAAAAAAAACTAGTAGGGGCCTATATTGTATCTATGCCTGTGTGTGGTGTGTTGGTGTGGGGAGGCACTACAGGTCCAGTATGTGTCATGGTAGACTGCTCTCTCCCTCCTTTACAAGGCAGAGGGCCACTCACACAGACAGGCAGGCAGCAGCCTAAACCCCACAAAGCCACAGGACCCACCTCCATGAGATCACAATACACATGCTCAGTTATCTGTTATTAATCAAAGTTAATCAAACCTTGTATCCTCACCTTTACACAAGCGTAGGTTGCTGCAGTCCTCTGCAAAGGACAGCCACAAGAAGTCATGCATGTTACTTACAGTAGGCTATAGCCTACTGTGGGACAGCCTGCTGTATTATACTAGTATGCAATGTGGCCTATTATCTAAAATGTTAGAGACTACATCTACCCACAGCATGATGCTTTCAGGGTAGAAGAAAAATGCCTTCAGTGTATAAAACGGGGCTTCCCTAACTGTATTGCTGTAATATATTTTAGGGGGATACATCGCAATACAAATATCACAGCAAATACACTACATGATATATTATAGGAATATTATAGAGATACCATAGGAGATTTTTTTAAGACAATGGATGTCGCTAAGATCACTATTAATTCTGTATTGAGTACTACACTATAAGTAGGAATATAATATGAATGTAGTGATTTTTAGGGAACATACCCACAGCAATAATGCTTTGAAGCTGCAAGAAAATGTGTTCATTGTATGTTGGTTTGCAGTCAAATTTGATTTTTCAAAATCCTGGTCGCATTTAGATGAAGTTTAGTACACACCTTGGAGGAAAAAGAGTTTGTGGCTTTACTGCTGCCCGGAACGCTGTGCTGAAGGAGAGAGACGGGGAGGTGAACCCGGAGCGTCCACTGAGCGGCGCCGCAGCCCGACACTTTGCAGCCAGGCTCTTCCTCCCTGCAGCGGCAGCAACCTGCAGGCCAGCCCGCTCCCGCTTCCTCTCCCTCCGTGTTGGCTTACAGTGACAAGGGCTCTGTCTGAACCACGACTTTTAGAAAGATAATATTACAGGTAGGTGCAAGACACGGACCGTGTCACTATCGATAGACAAATTAAGCAGTGAAAAACAAGACCGTGACCCAGAAATACTCGCTTTAATCGGGTCACCGTGCTCGTTTTCAGCAGTGAGTGATAATGGCATCCCTCACTGTCCTTAGCATTTTGAAGTCCCCCTCACCACAACCTGTAGCTTTTGGGGGCAATGAAAGTAGTCAAGCTGGACGCCTTGTATTTCCCCCTGTTGATGCCTGGCTCTGTATGGTTTTCTGAGCCTTGTATACCTGCCTGCTGACAACTATCAATGTGTTTTTTTTATTAGTTAAAGTCAATTTACCCTAATGATGAGCAACTGCATGAGGATAGCCTATATCAGTAACTTAGAGCTGAAACAAGTAGTGGTGGTAAACCTACCTAAACTCAGCCCATGTTTTTATTTGCAAAAAAGAGTTTAGCCTCCTTTTTAGGCTGAGATAGACTAAATGTTTTCCACTAAATTCATTGTATGCATCATAGTAGGCCTAAGTGTTATCTAACTGATGTAAGTAGGGTCATATAAAGAAAAAAATAAAGCCATGCTTCTCTGAACATATAATTGATTTATGTGATAGTGGACTAACGAGATCATAGTTTACACAGCTTTTGAATCACCACTACTACACTGACTACAGCAGTCATATCCCACCTCTGGTTAAATGTACCATAAGCTAGAAGACTGGTAACAGATTTGAGATTTCAACATGTTTGAGAAGCAGTATACAAGGGTAAATCTCTCACACATGTTTACTTGCCGGAGCTTTCTTTCATGGGTGCACACGGGACCGTATTTTAAGTGAAAACAGCCTGAGCAGTCCGAAAGCAGCCCATGCAACTGCGGAGAGTGGAGAGAAATGCTGAGATTCAAGCTAACATTTCTCTGAAATAGGCCGCACAGAAAGTCTTTTGCTCCTACAGGGTTTTGTTCAGGGTTCCACTGAGAAAGCCCAATGCAAAGTGGGCCTAAAGCCAATTGGGATGGATTCTAGGGTGGAACCCAAACAGATGGGAAATAGTATAAAGGTGAACACGAGGTCAATCTGAGCTTCAGTGATAAAGCTGTGGGCACTGCTCATAGCACTGTTTTAAAAGTTGACTTAAGAAAACAGATTGTGTGGTCAGAATAAACTCTTAAGACCATATTGGTCCTTTTTTTTCAGGCTTCTTTTGTCTAGATTGCCACAGGCGGAAGCAGCAGACACCAAATGGTCAAAAAATTGTTATCATTATGTTTGTCTGGGAATCAGCAGAATGGGGGTGTTGATTTCCAGTGGGTGGGTTTTCCTTTGTCCCTTTTTTGTGGTAACCCAGATTTTCATGTTTAACAGGCTAACAGCTGATCCATCCACCAATACACAGTTGATACCGAGGAGGTTAAAGCACTCTGAGCACATGGGACCATACTGCAGGTAATTAATATGTCAGCTCAATGATGAACTTTGTCAATACATCTATCACTACACTTACTTGTAACTGGAGTAGCTGATGTGGGACGTTGCGGAGAGCGTAGACTGAGAGCACATTTGTCCATTAGTAAACACTTCATATTGTGTGTTGTGATTGGGGAGGTAGCGGGGCTCCTCTCTGTCCGGTTGCAGTCATATTCACCCGTCACCTCCTCATCGCTGTAAAAACACTTGCTGTGGTTTGCTAGATTAACAGAGAGCCCCCTAATGGAGTAATTACACAGAGCCAAACATCTATTTTTCACCTGTGCTCTGCCATTATTCTCTGTCCCCTATCCACTCCATTGGAAGTCACTTACTCTCCTTACAATGAGTTATCATTGACTGCCATTTAGACGTTCTGGAGCAATTTGTCTTACTGAGGCCACGCGCTGGCCTCATTGCAAAGAACAATCATTCTCCCTCCAATATATAAAACATTCATGGGGAAAAGGAAGAGAAAATGCCCCACAAACAGATAGTAGAGAGTGGCTAATAGATACTATAAAGGTGACAGACAAGGAAAAATAATGTAGGAGATTACTGGAGCAGGAACATGCCTGTACAACCAATACAAAAGCTTTGGGGACTGTACCGCTGAAAAAATGTGTTAAATGGGTAGTATGGCGGCTATTGGTGGTGGTAATTGCTGTTGTTACAAAATAACTATGAGCCTCACTTTACATTTAAATTCAAATTCTAAATCTTTGAATTTCCATCGTAATTTTCCTCGTACGTATTTTGCGGTCATTTATTGTCACCTTTATTAAGTGTTTGGCTTGATGTTGCTGTGATGGTTTATTCAAGTGAGGAAAATGAAGGGCAGCATTTACTGTAACATTATGGAGGCCCAATTCTACTTCTTAGTAATGCAGCATCTACTTCTATTTTTCTTCGGTGCTTCCTTGATTGCTTGCTTGCTATTGATTTTTTGCTATTGCTATTGATTGATATTGCCTTTAAGGTCCCGGACTCCGTACCCCTAGTTTCTCCAGCTCTAGATAATTTGTTTTTATGCAGTATGTAAAGTGGAAGCCTTGTTGACCTTCTGACCCATAGATCACAACTTACCCAGTCTCACTGTGAATTACCAAACCAGGCCAACGATGGTTATAGAGAGAACATTATATAGCATGTTTTTACCAGTTTACCAGCTTTTCACTGATGTACAGTATCTTTGCTCAAAGAAGAATCAGAGGATTTGCCCTTTACTGTTTTCACTTGTTTCAACATAACTTTTCTTTGTAAAAATGCCATTTTGGAAAACGTAAATATCTCTTCTATATCTATTGATTAATTATTGTAGTATTAATCATTCTACAAGGTAGTGAGACACATCCAACCTTCCTGAAGGAGGGAAGTCCACTCTTCAGACATTGGCTAGTCTGCCATGCACAATGCAATACACTCCATTCCCAGAAAGGGTTAATCACGTGCTTAACTCAGTGTTTTGTTAGATTAGTCTCTCTCACTGCTTAACACAATGACAAATAACCATTATTCTTTTTCTTGCACTGATAATCGGGACAACTTAAATATTTCTTACTAGCACAAGTGAAACCATTAATCCTCTGTGATGTTGCCGATAAGTGGTGACTTTGGAGTAATGGCCTTGTCACCTAAAAAAGAGAGCAAAATATATTAACAATTAAAACAAGGTGTCCATTATCATGTGCATCCCTACTCCTTGTGTCATCAGGAGTATGAGGGATCTGTCGTTGTTAATAGACTGAATACTGGAATGAGTTTTTGTTCATGTCATTTTAAATAAATGGGAAGATATCGTCCATGCTATAGACATTCTCAGATTAAATTCTTGGAGGCACTAAAAGTGATGATTTATATACAATATATAGGCCTATATGAACTATATATCTTTTAACCACATAACTTCCACTGCATATCTATTATCTTATGATCACTTTTTTTAAAGATTTTTTTTTTTTGCCATTTTGGAAGAATGGCAAGAATAGATGAATGGAAGAATTTTTGGAGAAAAAGGTCCTGTTTCACGCAATTTTGCCTATTGTTATTGAATGAATTGGTTAATTTTCCCTCCCCTCCTATGGGCAACAAGCAATGTCAGTCATTTTTCTTCTGTGATAAACTTAAGTGATATTGTGCCCGTCATATTGTGTTTTGCTCCAATGAAACTTTCAGACAAGTTATGATGTTCTGCAGCTCATGAAGCATGGTGGCCAGATAAAAACCAAGTTAGTGGTTGTAAACATAACAACTAGGGAAGTTCTTACAGTCGAGGGTTGAAAGTTGTGAAAACCTCTATTGATAGGCTTGTGTGGATAGTGGTGTACACGGGTACATGTCCAAACAATGTGCCAATAATGTGAATAATACCACACTTGTACACAGGCTTTAGGGAAAGTGTGAATACTCACAATATGACATTAATTGAGATAAAATAATTAGATTAAGGCATTGATTTGTGTTTGTTCATAATACTGTGTTCCAACTATGTCTATTTCTCTAAATTCTGAAACATTCACTGGATGTAATGCCATATGTGATTATGCTGTTAAGTTGTTGTCTCAGACAACCTAACTGGACTACAGTGTGAGTGTTGTGTGTGGTATACCAGTCACCGCCAGTGTGGTTTAAATACTTTCAGTATGGAATGGAACTGTTTAAATATGAGCTAACAAACAGTGCAATGAGGAAATATATAAAGACCATGGCTAATTGAAATTCTCCAATTTAATCCTCTTCCCTATCATATGTTCTATTTGTCATTATGTCTGTCTCCACCACTAATCAGTTGTTGATATAGCTGCCTAGAGGTGTTATAGTATAATTGACAGGAAGATAATAAACATGCATAATTGAGGTTTTGATTGATTATGATTTTAGATTATTTGCTCATTTTCATTTAACAATGACTTCAGGTAGCTTGACATGGGGGGAGGATCGGCTAGCGCTCGGCGTCCTCCACACCCCCTTCTGTAGATGGGTAGTAGCTAGATAGGTTTTGCTCCTGTTTTACAACTTTGTATAGAAATGTGAAAAGACCCTGATCATTTTGTGGCTTGTCTCGGGCTAAACTGACAACAGTTTGACATGGTCAGTCCCGTCACCCGACCCCACCAAGGGGACCTACTTCAGTAAACTAACTCAAACTGCTCCTGGACATTTGATATTGGTTGGAGCATTGACAACTTGTTTTGAACTTTATTTAAGGTTTGAGGATTTATCATAAGAAGATACTGTTTATCCACTTCCTATCCTTCTTAGATTATGCTGTCCAAAACTAGCATTTTAAAAGAAGAAACATGTCCTATTTACTATTGAACATATAGCATTCTACATGCCAAACTCTCAATTCCCTGGCAGCAGCACAGTCACAGCAACTTGATACTCCGTATTTCTATGGCTGGTAGCTCTGTTTTGATCAAAGGGGTTCAGGGGCCTAAGTTTCAAATCCCCCAAAGCCCATTTTGGCTACTCTTTATTTAGCCCATTGGCATTCTGACCCCATGCTTCTCAGACTTTGAACTCAAAGCTTGGAAAAGCCGTATCGCTTCTTTAAACACATTATCAGTGGTCTAGGTTTAAGAATATCACTAATCATCTTAAGGTTTTAGTGCAGTGTGGCAGCATCGTTAAAGCTTCTGGGCCCATTTACTGCCATGCACCCACTCACTGTAAGAAATTTTCCGTGAAATTTACGGTAAGTTACAGGCAGCTAGTGGGTAGCAAGTTTATGCATTACAGATGAGAGCAGCTTATATCCAGACCACTGCAGTAATTTACTGGCAACAAATTCTGGGGTGGTGCTGTAAAAATCAAAATGTTTCATTTTACAACTCTAGCTCAGAAATTGTAAGAAAAAACTGCTGTGCTGTAATCTGAAATAGGCCAGCATGGTGGTGACCAGATTCAGTATTGTTCATTCAGTATACTGCAATTTGATTAGCTTCATATCACTACAGCTCACTGTGTAAGGTAGTTACCAATAAAAATGAAAATTTTATAGTAAAGGGAATTCCAAGGCACTCAAACTTAAAAAGGCTGAGCATTTTTATAGTATTTTGACAAAGCACTTGTCACTGGCAGAGTATCCAGCTCTCCACTGCTAGACATGATTAGGTGGATTCAGTCATGGCTGGCTGCAGCGCTGTGTATTATGTTACTTGCATAACGTGTGATACTTTTCATTTCTGTTAGGGTGTGGCATCTCTGTATAATTCTTGTGGGATCCTCCATGTAGCAGCTCGAATCTACATCTGTGCAGTATGTCATCATCAGGTCTGTCCCCTCTGATAGTCTGGGGAAGTGAACCAACCTTACTGGCCTTTTGCTCTCATTGCAGAGCTACAGGTTGCAGTGCCACTGATTGTTACATGTTAGTTAGTTCACTATTTCACCACCCAACCTCCAAAATAGACATTTTTCATCCATTGAAACAGTGATAGGTGCACTGAAAGGTGTTTGTTAACAATAACAAATATATAACTTTGCATTTACTTTAGTTTGTGTCAAATTAAAACTTCCTTTGTGCAAGTTTGGTCTCAGTTACACATCAGTCTTAGCACAGTGAAGATGAGTTAACTTAACACTTTAAGTGTCATGTCAATGATTGTTTATACTGCATGTGAATGAATATTTGATGTGACTAAAGAAATTGCCATGCTCTGCGTATCTTTTGAAAGGAGGTGATTGAATTGATAGATTATAGATGCTGAAATGCTTAGAGGAGGTGTGATGAGACTAGATTTCTATAGAACTATTTGTAGTTCAGCTTCATTTTTTTCCATGATTGGAAGAGTTAACTCATGGATGCTTTGCAACATTTTAAACAATGTTGACCAGTAAAGCCGTGAAAGTTGCTTGCTTTTTTTGCACATAACTGGCAATCCTTTTATAGATTTTTTGTTTACTGTTTGTCTCAATGAAAGCTGTAGATGATTGCCACATTTATTTACAGTAACACCCTATAATAGTATTACACTGAAAAAGATATCCTGTTTCAAAGCAGTTTGCAATAACATTACAGTAATATTGTTGCACAAAGTGGCACTAAAAAGATAGAATATTTTAGCACGCTGATAATAAAACAACAATATACTGTATGGTGAATTTAATTTTATTTTTTACAATTGTGTGTTAACAATGGCTCAGAGTTTTGTCAGTCAGCATCCAATAAGGAACAACAATACACAGATTGAAAATGGTTCGTGGAATGCATTTGAATTTTGCAAATATTTTATTCTAACATTTTAAAAAGTTCTATGTGGTGATCATGCTCTTTGTTTGAGCTAAATTAGTGTGGATTCCAATGAGAATCTTTTTTTTTTTTAAATTAGTAACAACTCACTAATCAGCTAGGCTATGTTCCTGAACACATTGTACACTGTCTGGGTGAACAATTGTCCATATGTCAGATGCATCTGCTTTATCTTATTGAACACTATCCACCACCTGCAGTGCAGCATTTAATAGGTGTTTGTTGATTTTACTGATAAATACGTAATTCAAACTTTTCAGCATGATATACGTCCAATAAAAATGTCTTGTGTCTCGTGATCACATAAGTGCATCTCCTCTTTGTGCACTGTCTTGAAAATGTGTATACATTTGATTGTATGCAAGTCTGTTTGCGCCCCTTAGCTACTCTCACACCTCTTCAATCTCATCAGCCCTCGTGATTAAGATTTGGCACCTTGAATCACATTGTCTTCATCTGGAAATATTTCAGCTGCATTTCTGCCACTCTAAAGGGAGATGAAGATAAAGGAGAAGAAGGGGAAAACACACCCTGTTGTGTGAATCCTAGAGAAGGCCTTGAACCCTGCCATTCATCCCTTTCACTTCATCAGCTGAGTCTAATTGCCAGAGAGGACAGGATACCCAGGGCCCAATTGTTCCTTATCCTCTTTGGAGCCTCTGAGGCATGAAAAGCGAAAGGCCTGCTTTTGATCTTTTTTTTTTTGTTAGTTTTTTTTTCCTCTTTTCTGTCATCCCCTACTATCCTTTCCCTCAGAGTGAGACACTCCTTTCACACTGTGCCCCCTTCTTCATCCACGCAAAATAATTATCAAGCTCTGCTTCATCAAATAATGGTGGATATTGAAGGTCATGATGGGGCGGGCCAGAGGTCTGGAGGGGTGGCCCTAGGACGTGGTGGAGCTCCCAGCCCATCTTAGAGGCATGCTCCTTAGCTCTGGCTACCTTTATATACCTTGACCCCGGTTTTCGTTTGTCTGTCCTAATGAGACCCTCTCATGCGGCCAATGCAATAGGGGTCTTGCAATGGCAGGGTTGGGAGGCCAAAGTACAATGAGACACAGGGCTGTGCTCAGACAAGGGCGCATCTGTGCTATCTTATTAAGCCTTGGAAAAGAGCTCAAGCGTCTCAACGTCCCATAGGCACTGAGAGCAGATCTATTGACACCTACTTGTCCTTTGCGGTCAACACCTTTCTGTGAGGAAGCAGGCACACACTTATTAGAAGTAAATCTTGGCAGAGTATTTGGAGAGGCAAAGTGCTTAACTTGGTTTGGGTGGCCATGTGGCTTCAGCAAGGAGAATGCTGCGTAATAATGATGAAAAATTCCTTGGGACTAGGAAATTGACAAAGGATGTCAAAGGCCAATTTGTCAAAAGAAAACTGTCTTTACATTTGAAAGATGCGGGTGCTGATTTCTGTGTGAGCACCTATCAAAGCCATCAATTTCTTTTTGAACACTTACTTCCACACTTGATCTGGTATAGCTCAGGGACCATAGGCTGTTGTTAATCGTTATTTTGAAATTGTGTATTCATAAGATCTTGTTTTTTAAGATTTTTTTGCCTTTAGTTTCACCTTAAGCCTTTATACATGACCATGAGTGTGTCAAATAACATTAAACGTGTGAAATGTGAAAATGTTAATAAAAAACCCCTGTTGATTTAAAAATATTCACAGTATGCCATGGGCATATTAGAAAACAGCGATACTTAAGCCAGTCAATGTAACTACCTCTCTAACATGCCAACAAAAGGGACAGCAGGATGTACTGTAAGTAGAACAAAATGACAAACAAACACACAAGTAGGCAAACAAAAACCTTTAAGCAATCATGTAAAGCACGCCTAACATCTGAGCATTGTGAGAGAACAAAGCAGGGCTCCTGTCAGTGCATCGATCCACTCCTGAAGGCACACACATCCATAGCGCTCTGATTGCTCCCTGCCTCTCGCGCCTTTCTCCCCCGCGCGTCTAACTCTCCTCTCTAGCTCCTTTCTGAGAATGTGCTTATCGATCTGGCCTACTTCGTTGGAGTTAACTCACTGATAAAACCTGACCAAGGGCTTCCAATGGCCTGAAAGAGTTTGGAGGACTGGTGAGAAAGCAGTACAAATAATAAGAAAGGACTGCGCGCTGCACTGACAAAAATGTTTATCAAAAGCATATCATTCAGTTAACTGTTTAGTTTATTCAATGCACAGCCCCTAGCTTTGACATTCGTAACAGCTTTATCAGTTATGTGGCCATCTCACCAAACATTTGCTGCACTAAACAAGGCACAGGTCAAGTTAAAATGTATTGACTTGCAGTATTAACCCTTATTATGACTAAGAAACAAACTACCCTATAGCGTCATAATAGAATCTAGTCCTGTTCAAATCAGCAGCTTGTAACCTGCTGATTTGAAGATTGTTGTAAAACCCACTGAATCAGTAAGAAAATAGCTTGAGACAATGAGGAATACTTGTGTGACTTTGAGCACAAATAAAACAAGTTTACTAAACTCCTTGGATCACATGAAATTGAGCAATCTTCTAAGAGTACTTTAGATTATGGTAGAATTGCCATATACAAATTTGAATGTGATTTGCATGTCTGAGCATATTTATGCAAACCATTTTCCATTTCTTACTTACTCACTTGCTATTTATGTTATTAGGGTGTGTCATTAAATGGTTTACATCAGTGGTACCCATTTGAACTCATTCACTCTTACTCTGCACCAATATAGTTAAGCGTCTGAGTCTAAAAAGCTTGGTGGTGCTCAGTGAGACTCTTGCATATGTTTTGGTGGAGCTTCACAAGGCATATTTACAACTCAGTTGACTGAGAACTCACCATAGACAGTAAAATGCTGAATATATTGAGCAGAGTTTAATGTTTCATTGCTATTGCAGCGAGGTATCCAGCAGCCCACTCATTTTGTTATTGCAGTTGTGTTAGTTTGGGGTGATGTATTGTTTCTACTGTTACATTCCTTCACTGAAAAATTATTGATCCAGCATGACTGCAGTGTTTGCAATCCCAAATTGGTGGAATGTTAATGTGACTGAAATCTGTCTATTGACTTGACCTGACCCGGCTTAAAATACCCATTGCAGCTAAATTAGTTGGGGATATGATTTTAATCAATGGTTTTTATTTTAGGCTGTCTGTATTAAGAGAGCTTGATTACACATGAGGAAAAAATCTGACAAAATCTGCAGCATTGTCTAACATGTAGTAATAAAGACTATTGTTTTGCAGTGTGTTGTAGATACCCACTTTAAATTATTAATAGTTACTTGAGATTTGTTCCAGGATACATAAATATATTAAAATCAATGTCGTTGTGTGTCAGTATGTGTAATCATGCCTCCAGTGCGTGATTACATTGTATGTCGGTTTGTGTATATTTTTGCAAGTGTGTTGTGCTGTCATGTTTGTAGCATTCCATGTGGGAGAGATCGGAAGAGCACAC
>OMOV01009636.1:2527-13542 GCA_900312565.1 Beryx splendens
TGCAGTGTCAGGCCTGAGGTCAGCTGGCCCAAACGTTCGGTCTGTCTGTCTGCCTGTCTGTCTGGTGTCTGTCTGTCTGTCTGTCTGTCTGTCTGTCTGTCTGTCTGTCTGTCTGTCTGTCTGTCTCTACCATAGAGACCTGTGGCTCCAAGCGTCGTTGATGAACCTCCATTAGCTGGAGTAGATCTGGGTCCCGATCACACGCATGATCTCCTTCTGGACCTTAGGCTCCTGGGTGTTGATGTTGGCATCTCCCACTTGGCCATCCTCATACCTGCACATACAGATGGATTCACATCTGGTCTCCACTCATTCGTTATATAGATATACTGTATATATGTACTCTCATATCATATATTCTCATTAATTCTATTTCTCTTTGTTGCATCCTGCTACTGTTTGCTACTGCAAATGGCCCAGTTTCCCCACAAGGATCGTTAAAGTTCCTTTTCTTGTTTTTAAAATCATATCTCATCTTAAGGAGAAGGCATAGTAATGATTAAGAAAAAAAATCCACACTATTCTATTTTGGTGCATAGAAGCAGTGGAATGTCGTATTGAAAGAGTAAAATGGTAAAAGGTATTATTATGAGTTAAAAACATTGAACATTTGCATTATTTCTTTTTTAATAAAATGGTGTTGTCTATATGTTATATAAAAGCAACAAGCCATGTGATGCCGTGATTTTAGAACAGCTACGAGGCATTAGGCACGACACAGTGAATATTCTCATTGTTATTGCTGCCATCATCAACCCTTTCTTCAGAGCAGAAAAACACAGTCATCCGTCCACACAGCACTGCGGCTTTCCAAAATACATTTCTGAACTAAATTAAATTTAGCTGTGATTCAGATTTGAGTGCAGACCCTCTCAAATCTAATTCCAAAATTCAGAAGAAAGCACTGAACATGGTAATGGACTTTGCCATCTGGTGAATGCTCGTGTCCAGAGCTCATGGCAGTGCTACGGCTGCATGATGGATGGAAAAGAGCATGTGCGGCCCACCGTGGGACTCGGCCCCTCCAAACACCGGCGGTAGGCGTCGGCGCCGTGCCTTTTCTGCTCAGCTACAAACGCATCTTTGAGCATTACATTGAAAGGATAATTCCGGTTTTATTTTCATGTCATATTCACTTGGTTCTTTGGCCTGAGGGGAAGTCTGCACAGTTTGGTGCAGCAAAATTTTTGCCACCGGTAATGTGAAATAAAGATGAGTAATGTGGGACAACTGCGGTATGTTGCATAATTCTTCATCAAATTACCTTACATTCGCTTACACAGCGGATAGTTTAAACCAGACAGTGAGAGTGATCAAAGATGTATTTTAACCATGCCGATGATTTCCATATTTGTTGGTTGCTATGGCAACTCCTGTCGTAACCAGACCGCAATTTTGTTTTTTTTCTTGTATTTTTTTTTCCATTCTCATGTGCTTATTTATATGCATACTACTTAGAAGAAAAGTTTCTGACACTACACAGGCATCGGTAACCGTTATATAAAAGTCTACTTCGTATTAAATCGACTCTTTGTTTCATGTAAAATGAGAATGATGCTGAAAAAAACAAAAACAACTCCCACTTAATAAGCGTTAGCGTTGGCAAAAATGTTCTGTATTACTACAAAAACAAACCATGCATTCCAGCTTCACCTAGGTTTTCCAACCACTCTCAAGTTGTAGACCCATCTGACTACTACATGGAAAAACATAATTTGGGGGAATTATCCTTTAATTCCGTGGGCTCCATCAAAGAGTTCATAGAGTTGGGATTACTCACACAAAGAAGAAGCGAGTGCAGACGTGGTCGGACACCGGACACACCCAGATGTTGCCATGTTTCTGCAAGTCCTTGGATGTGATCACTGTTTTCAAAGAGAGAAGCACGTGACACCATGAGTGAAAAGTGGTTAACTGTGGTTATTATATGACTTTAGTTTTGCTTTTAAAGAAAATTGTACAGCAGATAAAACAGATTGTTATGGATTTAAACACAGTTTTCCCTAACTGCTGTACTTTAATTTTCTTGTTATGTTTTTCTTGATTTTGAATTGCTTTTCCTCTATGATAATGATCATTATTACTACTATTACACTGTTTATATTAACTAGTTTTATTCATCCCTTACTGGTGTTTTTCTCCTGCTGTGCTTTATTTGCAACTGATTTCCTGCTTTGATTACAGAGAGATTTGCATTTAGTGAAAACTGTGTATTTTTGTATCATAATTTATAATCATCACACTATTCTGTCAACTTGAACACAAACTACAGCAGGACTCCTGCGTGTGATTACCTTCACACAGAGCGATGCAGTTCAGATTCCGACTCTGAAGAAACCTTGACTGTATCGGGCGACTCTGTTGAAAAAAGAGACAACAGCAAGCCCCATCAGGCTGCTAGAGTGAAGACCATGATTGGATTTAGCTGATGCTGTTATCCAGAGCAAATCCAACTGTAAAAAAAAAGAGCTCAGTTTCCTAGATCACCAACGCTGCATGCAACCAATACTGCAAAGTGCAATGATCAGAGCCAGAACCGTTTTAGCACAATCCATGCTAATTGTCCCAAGGCTTAAAATTCTCTCTTTAACCTGCCTCCTCCCCTTCATTTACATCTCCTCCTCATGTGTAAAGTGGATCTAACAGAGGAAATCTGAGGGATCATAGCTTTCATCTGGAATCATGCAGCCAATCTATTTTTTGACAAAGATTTTTCTCATATTCTATGTTACACATTCAGTGTATGTAAAGCTGTAATCTATCCAGCTCCGTTACCTGTGGAATGGTGTTCATGCGGTTGTAACGCTGCACCAGTTCATCTTTGGTGGGCATGCGGTGCTGTCCTTTCCCCATTCCTGCAAGAAGCAGCAAACACAGAGCAGAAGAACGTCAGAACTGACTTATCTCTGATCAGTGAAGCTGTGAGAACTCTTCCTTAAGCGGTTTTGAATTCCTTGTACAGAGCAACCACTCACTACCCACACTGCTAACCTATGTATCATTCCAAAATGCTATATATATATATATCTATTATGAAAGTAAAATAAAATCATTAATTGAAATTCATCATTCAATATGTCTAAAATATAGAGGACTCAGTCTGTAAAAGTGTTTGTTTTATCAACAACCCTCTACCCTTAAGAAAGTACCATCACTTCTTTTAATTTTGTGTTATTTTTTTTAAGACAAGGCGGTGAATGAGCAGTTAGAGAAGATATTTTTTCCAATTTAATTTCAACTCTTCAGATGCTTGGTGTGTTTAGTTTTGCAAGGACAGATAAATCACAGACATAATGCAAGCAACTGCCTGTCGTATTGTATCACAGTCTTTAGCTAAATTTCAAGTGTTCAATAGCCATCCTTAGAAGGGGGAAATCATGGCGGGTCATGTGCCTTGCTTAGGTGCACTTTCTGGCTACTGGGTGGCCTCCCTCAGCACCCTGATAACCACCATCCCACATAAGCATCAAGTCCTAGTTGGAGCCTATCAGGCAGAGTGGGACCTCAGTCAGAACCAAACTCTGAAAGCTCTATTTCAGAAGGAATACACGGGAGAAAGTGAGCATGGTCCAGGCCAGGTACAGGTATCTCTTCACAATCACTTCATGTCTTTAGTAAAAAAAAACACAGCTCATACTTTTGGACACACACACACAGTTTGTTCATATTTATCTATCCCCCATCCCACCAATAAAAAGAACAAAAGAAAGCCAACTGCACATAGAGTAACACACAAATCCAGTGACAGCCACATACAGTCACATCGTAAAGTATGGCATGGTAGGCAGTACACAGGGTCAGAGAAAGACCCAAGGCCCAGCTCCCAAAATGGACACACACGACACAGTGCAGCACAACAGCACAGCATGGAAACCCCCCCATATGAAAATGGAGTGTCCCGGAGTGACATCCGGGCCATGTTCAAACACACAGAGCGGACTCAACCAACACGGTGGAAGACAGGGGGAGGGGCCAGAGAGGGGCGAGTAGCGAGGAAGGTGTCGTTCCTACCTGAGTATCCAAAGGATATGCTGGAGATGGGGCTCAGATAGATGCCCTTTCCATACGCTGCCCCATGCAGCTTGGGTTGAAAAGAGCAGGAAGGAAGGAAGGGTCACTGAAGAGTCGCACAGGACAAACTCACACACACACACACATGGACGCACTCGCACATACACACACTACCAGACCTGGGTCATATAGTATTTGCAACTAATTCCTCAGTGTTTGTTTTAACCTGCTTGGAGTACCGCATGGGTGGGGTTTGCCACATGGGCTGATACAATAAGTGTCAGTGCATTAAACTCACAGGAAAGTATTTATAGGTCAATGCTGTATACTTTTCTGTGATTGGCAATTTACCTGACACTTCCTCAATTAAACCCCACCAGTCTGTTGCTCCAACTAGATTAACACAAACGGTAAACATTTGCTGTTGCTTTTTGACACAGGTCATAAAAAGCAAATATAAATACATGCACACACTCATGCGCGCACACACACACACACACACAGACGGAAATCCAAAGAAGACGGATGGCAAAGTGCCAAAGAGAGAGATACTTTGACTCTTCCAATGATTTGACGCCTCTCCTATAATACTCACTGTCAAGCCTGCAAAATGTCAACATATTTTCTACCTACAATTTGATAAAGGGCAGAGGAGAAGTGATGCTCCGTGTTGAATCTTGTGCATATGACGTTCAGGTACTGAATCAATGCCGACATGATAAATGAGACCAGACATGATGACTGGAAGATGAGGAGTGATATGGGGACGACTGACAATAAAGATGAGCGTCGTAGTTCACCTCCACGTGAGGATGTCCGCAATGAGGGACAAACAGACGGATGACAGAGCGAAGATGGACAAGTGCACATATGCCACAGCGGGAGCAGAGGAGGAGAAATTGGATGGAGAACAAAAGAACAGCTTCATAGATTGAGGAATAGAAGGTGAGGTAGATGGAGGTCAGGACATGGTACATCTGGGGGAAATCAAAAGGAGACAACAGACAGACACAGATTTCGTGTGATGGCCGGGCCGGGGGCAGACTCAGTCATCCCGCTCCTGAGAAACGGAACGATGGAGGAAGGGGTGTCAATGCTCAAGGTGAGACGGAGAGGAGAATGAGGAGGGAGGCGAGCATGGAGACGAGATCAAAGATTGGGAGTTCAAAAGTTGGAGAACAAAGAAAGGCATAAATGAAAAACACCGGCATGAGGGAGCAAAAGGGCTGACTTGAAAGTTTCCAAGATCCTTGAGATTCCAAATATAACTGCGTTTAATCTATTCTCAAGTCACGCCGATGTATCTCCAAGCAGTCATTACCAGCCATAGTTTGAGCAAATGAGACAACTCTGTGCTGTCTGGCCTTCACCTCCTTTCTCTTTTCATATATTTTGTTTCTTTACAGACCTGGGTCACATATCTCCAACACCACCAAGCTCAAGAGAATAAAAAAAAAAGAGATGCGGAGCAATAGATGCAAATGGATGCAGACCTGAGCAAAAGAGTATTTGCAAATATCTGGGTGAGGTTTGCCATACAGGACTACGCAATGATTGCTGCGATGTTTAGAAACTCACAGGAATGCATTTGGGAGACATTTGAGTATACTTTTCTGCGTCTGACCTGATACTATGACGTAAACTCTACCTACCTGGTACTTCCACCAGGTTTAACTGAACTCTGGAAATGATTTGCAGCTACTATTTGACCCAGGTCTGAAAGGATAATGAGTGACGCCAGTTACTGACCTTCCATGGGAACCTCCCTTATTCACCCGAGCGGATGAACATACTCACTACCACGGGCCTTGTCCTTTGGCATCCTTTGGCCGCAGACCTAGCCTACTCAGTGCTCTAAGTGGTTAACCCCAGCAGGGCACACAGGCGACCTCCTGACACCACAGCTGACACCACAGCCCCCTCCCTTTGTCCCACAACAGGAAGAGACGTGCCGTCCGCTGCTGTCGGCACAGGAAGCAGAAGGCGGCCGACATTGGCCAGGAAAATCTCCCGATGTGCCGTGCCCGTTAAAAAACGCCAATTGCAAAGTTGACAAAAAGGGAAGCTGGCATCCATTAACTGCCAAAATGAATCAGCTGGACAGCAAGCCTGCTCTGTGCGAGAGCAAGCGCTGTCCAAGAGGAGATGCGTCTTAAATTAGAGCCAACTGCCAGGGCTACGTACCTGCAGTTTGGTATAAGAGGCATTGACTAGTCCATTTCTCAGAACAGAGTGCCAGTTCTCTATATGGGAACCACTAGAGCAAGTGTAGAGAGAGGGAGAGATAGAGAGGAGAGATACAGACAAAGAGCTGTGTGAATATAAACAGCCAGGAGCCCATGTGCAGCCACTGTTTTCTAGTGGGTCCATCCATGCTGTAATTTATTCCATTACTGGAATAAAACGCTCAGGTGGATTTTGTCTTGCCAACATGTGACCTTGGAATTACAGTACAAAGTTCCAGCTGCCATTTTGGTCAAACATGTGTTACTCATACAATGTAGTACAAACAAGTCTTCATATCCTATATGGCCTATATACAGTACAGCATATATCCTATATATTTATGTATTATTTGAAGTGGTAATCCTCAATTTTTTGTGACATATTTTGTGCAAAGCAGTCATTGCTGTGGTGTTTTTTATGGATTTTCTGTTGATGTAGTCTTCTAATATTTATCCCAAACAAACTGTTGCTGCTGCCGGAAATGTAAAACGCATTACTCCCTGTGCACCGGTGCATTTTTTACCAGGAAAGACCTACCTGACACCTGCTTTTTAGAACAGCGAATATCATAAAGTGGGTTTAAATTGAATCACTACTGTGTTACAGAGAGTAGCAAAAGGACATTTAATTATATGAAAATGCTGCAGGTTATTACTTTTAGTGGGAAAAAATCTAATTAAAAAGATTATATTAGCTTTTCTTTTAACTACTTTGAAGACAGATGGAACCCGATAATTGCACGCTCATGAAATGGAGATCTGAGCTAACAAACTCTGTCCGGTGCCAACCACAAAGGAGCTGCTCATCTATTTACACCAAGATATATTTGGGGACATTTTGTTATATCATCATAACCCTCTAAATTTATATATTCAAAAAAACTGATTCTCTGAGTGTCCAAAGATGAAGATCAAAGCGGACACCACATCAGTGCTGTCTTTTAGTACAGGATGTGTTTCACGAATACAAGTCCCAGTGGAGGTATCAAACTGGACCGCCTCTCCTATCGTAGTTTCTTAAAATAAAACACAGCGGTCAAAGCGGTGATGATGATTGCTGTTATTTTTAGCTATATTCAAGAGAGTGCTAGTTGAATTAAAATCAGTTCCCTTAGGGACTGAGCCAGTTTGCTTGACTAGCTTTGAAGCAGTGTGAAGCTCCTCTTCTCGTGGTCTCAAACAGAAACACATGGAGATTGCAGAGCTAGGCACGGGGAAATCACACTCATTGCCTTCTAAACTGCATCGATTGTGAGTGAGCTCTTCTAAACATGTATTGTTTTGTGTGTATTGATTTTTGTACTTATGTCAATACAAAATGATGCCAGCCATGTTGACTACTACATATCTGGCGTTGTCTGTTGAGAATTAATAAATTTGTAGTGCTAACAAGCATAAAGAGAGACTGTAGGCACAGTTAGTTGTACCCTGCGAGTGCCCAGATGGGCAGTGTGTATCTAAAATATTCAGCAGAGCCCCATCTGCTACAGTACAAATCTCTATCTCACAGATATTGCTGGCTCCATGCGCTGGCACAGCAAGGTGGGAACTCTGTCCAAGAGAATGGCCACTGCTCAGTTCTGTTGTTTGTTATGGTACCATAAAAATCTGCTACAGTGGCCTCTCCATCTACAACATTATGACCAGGTGCTACACTGGGACACGTTCACGGTTGAAAGAGCGTTCGTACTGCTGTAGTGCTGATCTCTGTATGATCAGGATTACATCTTCACATCTTTACATTACATCTGATCTCATGCATTTTGATGATTTTGCATGATTTACAATAAATGATAAATTTCTCACATTATTGCTAATGTTGAATGTATTTACATGGCCTACCCTCTTACCATGATAAGAAACACACTTGACTCTGGCTTCACTGTGACAGCCTAGATGATTGAACTATATGCTTCATGAGTTTTAAAATAGTCAAACAAATCAAATCAAATATAATTGTCATTGTATGAAAGCAGAATCTGTTAATGGGAAGGTGAAAGTGGACTCACTGGAAGGCGAAGGTGCTGCCGTATAGTTTCTTGGCAGTTCGAAAGCGAGCCTCCTTGGCTGGCGGGCTGCTGAGCAGCAGGAACTGGTGGGAGGTGTGCATGAATTTCAGTTGCTACCGGAGTGAGATTGTAAGGGACGGAGTGAGAGCAAGAGAGAGAGAGAGAAAGTCAGACAGAGAGACACACACACAAAAAGAGGAACTGAGCATGAACCATCAAATTACACACTGCAGCATTCAACAGCTAATTTGATAAAGGAGAGCTGAGGAGGTCTCTTTCTGGTTGCCTACCCTACTGAGAGGCAGCTTGACGATGTGAGACCTGTTACTGGAAATAATCCTGCAGAGAGACAGAGCGGAGATGAGCAAGAGGTGGGAGAGAGAGAGTAGTTGCAATGAGAAAATGTACACGCCATCACATTAACAACACTGCAATTCGCATAAGCTTATAAGCGTCACTGTATTATGCTTGATAGTTTTCTAAATAATAACATGTGTGATATGTTCTCTAGTAATGATAGTACTGTATGTTATTTTCTCTTGAATTCTCAAACAGTCTATCCAACATGGGAAACAGAACAAACTTATTTTGTGGAATAAATCCTCTCTACTCACCACTGTAGCAGAGGGTGGGCCAGAGGGTCCAGTTTGTCCATCTGTTTCTTGATCTCCAGATATGAGCCCTGCAAAAACAAACAGACGTGTGTTGATCACTCCAACCAACAGCAAAAGCACAGAGTCACTGCTCATCAAACACACGATTACCTGTGAGGTGGCTTTTCATCATCACTGCAACTATAACTAGGCTACAGTTACACTCGTTCATTCAATGTGACTTTTATCATCCGATCGCACATTAAGTGACAGGCCTGGACACGCAAAAATCAGATTTTGCTCACACTGCTATTTCCAAAACCAGATATGGAAGTGGTCAGGCTCGCAATGTGATCTGTGATCTTCTGTGACTTCTACTTTGTGGCTGGATGCGATCCAGCCACAAAGGGCATACAAGCAATGTAAACAGATGGAGAGGGAGAGTGAAGAAAAATAACACAGACACAGCAAGGCAACAGCAGACATGTCCTTGCCCACAAATGATGCTGCCCCCCCTCTGAGCCAATCAGTAACAACTATCACCTTGATCTGACCTGTAACGGCATCATCTTCCCAAATTTCACCAAAACTGCTCACTGGTCTCTAGGTGTAGCGCCCCCTTAGGGCAATCAGTGTAACTGCCGAAAATGCCGAACTGCAGTGGTGAGATGCATCATGTGGCGTGTAAGATATTGTGTGTGATGGTCAGATGAACAAATGTGAAACCAAACCGATGGACTAATCCATAGTCCCTCCGCAGTACAGCTCAAATGTCAGAGTGGGAGTCAATAAATGCAGTCATAGGAGACGCATTAACAGCCACTGTCAGGCCAAGCGTGGACACACAGCGATGTGATCACATTAAATCTGATCTTTAGAATCGGATTTCAAACATTACATTGAAATGACAAGCATAGCTGTAGCCTTAGATTCATCAACTTGCTCCTCAGATAAGCGGTCTATGCCCCCACCCCCGTACCTGGGTCATCTCTCGGATGGACATGACGCTGTCCAGTGCTTTCTGCAATCTCTCATAATTCTTCTTCTGAGATCATGGAGCCAGGCAAAGCCAAACGCCCGAGGGGTGCAAAGAGAGACGAAACAATAAATGTCTAAAAACACCCGTGGAAATAAAGCTTAGCTAAATTTATTGATTTAGTTGGTAACGACGGTTCTAACAGTGAAGATAATGACCTTTGGGTTGAAGGCAAGAGTCTTGGGGTCATTGGGGTCCACGACGGACGGGTAGGGCTCAAAGATGATGCTCTTGCGGGGAGACTCGAGAGCGGCTCGACACATAGCCACGAGCAGGTCCACCACCTGGGGAGGGAGAACGATATTACACTCCTAGGCATTTAGCTGATGCTGTTGCCCAGAGTGACTGACAGTAATGCAACAGATACAATGCAAGCATCCAATAATAAGTGTGAAGTGCATGGGTCAGGGCCATAGTGTCCTAATAATATGACATATCATGAGTTAAGGAGACAGAAATAGTGAAAGAAAGATAGAAAATCTTCTATACGTTATATATACTCCCTTAGGATAGAGAAATTTTATTACTCAACTGAGGTAAAGTGTATACAAATTGCTTCACACCTCCCTCCTGACTTGAATGTTTTAACATCTGATGCTTGAGTTGCTTTTAATTATTTATGTAGGTGTAGGCACCAAAGGAATTTCTCTTTTTGGGAAATCAAATTAAAGTTATTATGATAAATAATGAAGGTATTTTCACAGGAAACTGTGCAGGAAACAAAATCAGTATACAAGCCTATGCTGTTTTATGCACTTTTGTCTATTTGCGCTTATTCAGCTGGAATAAATGTTATTCTCGGCCATTTATGGAAGCCCTTTCCCCGCTGTTTTTCTAACTGGATATAAGGACACAAAATCAAACCAAAACAAACATAATAATACAGGATTATAGAATCCCATTTTAATAATTCAAAAATGATTTAAAAACTAAAAGAGATGAGCAGAAGAGTGAGAGAAAGAGACACAGAGAGACGTGTGCAGACTAGAGCAGTAGTTTCCCATCGATCCATCATATACTGTATATTATTGTGTTGCAGTCACCTCTGCTCCGGTGGCCACTTCCTCCGCAGCTCCGGACATCACACCCAGAGTGTAGAAGGAGAACACACACAGCTCCCTGGTGCACACAGCCGGCTGCG
>OMOV01009682.1:1492-15311 GCA_900312565.1 Beryx splendens
ATCTACACTCTTTCCCTACACGACGCTCTTCCGATCTGCATTTGCCCCATGGACATTCATGTCAGCCTAAATAAGCGAGCAAACTAAGAGAGTTTAGATGGATTTACCCTCCAATGCATCTGGCCCACACATGTATTGAACACTGATACATAATCATATAACCAGACGTCCTGTGCTCATGCTTTTCCCTTGTGTTTCCTTTAGAGCCATGTTGTTGCCCCTGTAAAAAGGCCCCCAGGGTAAACTTCAGCTGCTGTCCAACAACTGTGTCCTTTAGGATCTTGCATGTACCTCTTAAATGGAAGGCCGTAACCTTGGCTAAACACGAGCCTTGTGCCTACATCATCACTCACGCCGCTGTCTGTCTCCTGCCACGACACAAGGCCACGGGCATCTGAGCTGCACAGAAAACACCAAATCTCCTTCACATACAGGCCTGCCTTTAATTACTTGTTTTGATCCCCGTATCTGTTTAGAGTCCACTATATCTGGGGCTCAGCACCAATGCCATACTGAGCCCTGTTCCCTGGAGAAATAAAGAGGCATGACTTTCAAGGGAGCCTCCCTGTCCATACACATGTAGCCAAGGGATACATTTTATTATCTTGCTTTCAGCACATCTTGTGCAGTAATCACAATATTTTCTCTTTTTTGGAGGGAGCATGACCCCACAACAGCAAATGGCAAAAGATTAATTTGCTTTATTACTTGAGGCCGGTCTTGTGCCTCCGCTTCCCAGCACCTTCGTTCCTTTATTTGAAGTCGCCCCTTTGGAGGGCATCGTAAATTTGGCCCCTACGCAGCACCTCTGGAAGTCCCGGAGTTCAAAGAATGCTGGGAGCGAGCGTAGTTTGGGATAAAATGTGGTGTGCGAGGAATTTCGGTGGAGTCACTCATCATGTTGGAGCAGAGTGACCTGATCAACAGTCTGACCCCCCGCTCCGCGCCTCCGCCAGCCCAAATAAAGGTCCTAATGAGGAGCTGTCAGGGCCTGGGGTGAAGTGGTGGTCGGTGCTGTGATAAACAGATTGGTGCTGATCCTTATCGCAGATAGGCCACTGCCAGAGGAGAGGGCTGCCTTTCAACTGTAGAGATGAGAGATGAGGCAAAACAATAGAGTGGACTCGCATTCGGAGTGCATGTACTGGGTCAGTGGAAGGACATGCCAAAACTTGCTCATAGGCTTACATGTTTTATTTAATCTTCTGTGGGCCAGCTGTAGTATCTTCACACATGAAATACGGCCATGCTTGGCTGTGACAGCGTGCCTCACAGCTGCCTAGAAGCCGTTAGTCTTGTCTGATGTGACAGAGATGACACACTGTAGGACAGCAAGATCACAGTGGGTTACCATGGTGTGATGAGCAAACTTGCAACGTAAGGTTTTGCATGTGTTTAACAGGATCAGGCTCAGCCCTGCTATAAAACATTGGCTGGGACTCGACAACGCATGGGTGAGATTTGTGGAATCCCGGTGTGATCTCCGGGGGAAACCATTAGACACAAACAAGCCTTTGAAATAGCCAGGGAGGCCCCAGGGAGGCCCCAGGGAGGCCCCTGGGAGCCGGGCTTCATCTGCGGGGTCACTGTGGAGCTATACGCTCAGACTCACTGCTGTCCTTCTTGAACAGTTTATGCTATAAAGCCTTTGCAGCTGTCACAAATGTCCTGGCAGCCATCTCTGGAGCCATCATCCATTGGAAAACTGTCTGTATGTGAAAAATGTCTAAATGGGCTAGAAAAGGAGATATACCTGAGAGAGATTGTTGTGGTGTGGGTATAGTTTATTTCAGTACGGAAGCTACTGCACACTCACTACAACAGGTGCTGGAGGCAACAAACTGGCCATGAATTCAAAGGAAAGTGCTTCTGCACACTTTCAGTCTGCAAGTTTCACAAAAGTCTCTGACTGAAAGCTTAGCTTTTCTTGACACAATACATGTCTTGTACTGGAGACAGTGTTCAGAAGCGTTTTTCTTTGAAGTAATGCTAAGTAAAAGTGGATAGTCTGTCTTTAGAGTTGTAGCTTGAGAAGAGTCAGCTCAGTTAACCTGAACAGACTGTTGGTGTTTGATTTTGTAGCTGGCTAACTAGCCAGCAGGCTAATTCAGCAATGCTACCAGTGTTAATGTTAAGGGAAACTTGGGTATTTTTCAACCTGGACCCTATTTTCCCATCTTTCTGTGTCATCTTTTTGTGTTGGAGGGATATCTGGCTCAAATAAATATGGGCGGCCATTGAATTCAAAGGCCTCATCCACATTGTTGAAATCAGCTAAATATTCAGCCATGACTTAAAAAATCTTTTAGATAACACTAAGCTACGCTTTCTGTACTCCAACACAACAAACTCCTCCCGGCACTCCTCTCTCCAACTCTCACGTTTCCACTGCTGTCTTCCAGCAACAACTCAACTCTCACGAGACTTGGAGCGAGACTTCTTCTAGAGCGAGACTTCTCCTTGAGTGAGACTTCTCCTTGAGCGAGGTTTGGTTACACACAATAACAGACCGGATCAAGTGAAAGGTAAAGAAAAACGTTTCATTTCTCTGTAGGGTCCTTTCCATAATGTTGTCAGACACTTATAATAACAGTCTGAGCCTGTCAGTGGCATTAAGCACTTCTAGTGGACGTACATTGATGGTGCTCATTTGCCCCGTCGGATTACACTGCAGCCCGTTTCGCAGCTGCCGGCTGAAGCACTCTCGCTCAATACTGGACCAATTTCAAAAATTGTTGTCCCCATTAGTCACTTAGACACAAAAAGATGGGGGGAAAGGGTCTAGGTTGAAAAATACTGAAGTTTCCCTAACCCTAACCCCAAACCCTAAACCCTAACCCTAACCCTAACCCTAACCCTCCCTACTACTACTCACCACTGCTAACACTAGCTTCTACTAGATATATTGTGTACAAACCAGATTTGTGGACAAGACGGTGATGATTTGGACACAGTAGCCCCCTTATGGCACAAGACCTTAATTACACAGGACAAGACATGGCACAGGAAATTACACAGAATGATGCAATCCCCAAAGGTTTTGAATCCTTAAACATCCAAGCACAGTTTTGCTTTATACCAGGGGACAGCACAGACAGCATACTGCCATTTGAACAGTTCACAGATACGTCACCGGTACCCTGTTAAACTGTAGTTTAAATATTTCTAATGCTCTGTACAGTCATTCTTATACAAATATATCACAACTCAAAGTTAATGAGAGCATCATTTATTGTAGATTGTGTTTTAAGCAAGCAACTGTTGCATCAGTTTATTGTGGTGCAAATATACTATACTGGAACATTTTTGGCCAATAAATATATCAGATTATTTCTAGACTAACTATATTCAGTCAGTGATGTATATTCAACATATGAACACAGCATGGTGGGGATGGTTACAGTGCATGAAAATGAAGAATATGGTTTTCCACAAGACTGACAGAAAAGATTAAAAAATAAACCTTTCTATGAAGCACTTTGATACATACAGCACGTGGCAATCAACGGCAAAGCCTCATGTTTTTGTGGAGCACAGGACACTGAGGTAGACTCGAGAATCCATATCCTCCATAGTTTATGAGTTACAAAGCTGATACCTGGTCCACCCCGCATCACTGATTCATTTAGTTGCATCACTTCGCCAACAGCGCAGAAACATTCCGACTCCTGTGAAAAGAGAAGCAGGGAAACTTTTTTCGTCTTGTGTATTGTTCCATAGGCGTGGAGAGGAGCGATCCTCACGTGGGCTCTGGCCCGCTGGGTTATCTGGGGGATACAGCGCTGTGATTTGCAGGACAAAAGTGAACTCTGAAGAGAGGGGAAGTGGGTGGTGTCGCGCTCTGGAATCTCCATTAGCCCGTCGCTGTGGGGGATGCAGCGGCCCGGCCCTGTGTCAATGATTCTTTTATCGCTGTGGCAGGTAACCAAGGGGCTTTCAAAATCAAATGCAAAAGAAAATGTTCAGTGTCCCATTTTATAAGAATAATATGTGGTGAAATGCAGTTTAAAAAGAGTCACCTGGGCCCTATTCAGACTTAATCCTCGCTGTTTTCCATCTGCCTTTGCTTTTGCACTCATATTTCATGTCTCTCTAGCTCACATGTACAAACATTAGGGCCCGAGTTAAATCAAAACCGGTACCTGGGTGCATAAACAAAAGCCTTATGCCATGATCACCCCGTTGCCCTCTGGCTGTTGTGTATACAGAATGCAAAGTGGAATTAGTCTTTCCACTCCGATTCATTAAAAATTGTGACTCGCCCAACCAAATATGTCTCAAATCTGAAGCTATTTGTCTGAGGGAAACTTGTCAAAGTGGGGAAATGCACGTCATAATGCCTAATCTGTGTTTGCCAGTGTGTCAGCTAGACTTAGTTACTGGCTGACTTGTCTGTTTGGCAGCACAATATGTTTGGACAGGGCAGAGTGAACAAAGAGCAGGGCTATGACAGACATGTCCTCTGCTGCTCCCCGTGCCAGTCAACAGGATGCTAGGAGGCTTTTATCCTCTACGGACTGATTGGAGACAAATAGCTTATTGTCTACCAATAAAGGATATAAACAAGCAAGGAGGGATTTCACTGTTTAGGATAGGAGTAATACTTTCTATATGCAGCGGAGGCCTGTCAGTTTGAGCCTGTAATAGAGTTCAACGAGTCAGATAAAGCTGATTCTGTGTCAGAAATAATAATACTTACTGCACAAATTACAGTAAATTTCCTAAAACAAACAAAAATATACATGGAATGCGTTTGCATGCATGCAACGTATGACTCTTTGTAGTAGTTCATATGTTGCGTGGTCAGGTTTAGTGTGCATTAGTATTCAGTATCGGACTCAGTATGTTTTTAGGGAACAATCTGCTGTAAAAGCCGAACATGTTAGAGAGCATTAAGTGACAAAAAAAAGCATTAAGAAAGAAAGAAGTTATACATACAAATAGAAGCACATGGGAGGAGTCCTTCAATCTCAAGTTAAAGTATAATTGCATATTCTATATTTAAGTATGTCTGACATTTTTTGTATTCACTCCTCTGCTAGATATAAAGTCCTTTGTATGATACAGTACAATACAATCCTTACACTTCAGTCCTTTGTATGGGACTGAGGAGAAAAGGCCTTAGCATGAACGACACCAGTAATGTCTATATAATGGAAACACTTTACATCTCATGGTAGTTACTCTTTCCTCTCTTTATATTGAGTCAGACAGTTTGGACTTATCAGTTTGCTTTGAAAGGTTATGGCTTCGGAGTCTGTCAGAGATTTTTGATTGCGTTTCAAACTGAATGGGCTCCTCCAGTGGAAAGTACTGCAACTTCACATTTCTCATTCTGTGCTTTGAATGACAGTGCGTCTAGGTGGGTCTGAAGTAGCTGAGGAGAGATAGAGATGCGCACAGTTTTGTGACACTTTACATGGCGGCGGCAGGTATGAAGAGGACTCACATTCACGGTCAAAGCACTCAAGAGGAGACGAAAAATGGGAAATGGGGACCTCAATTGCACAACCCCGAGGCATGTTTTCAGTTAAATTTTGAGTTAAGCCGACATGATTGAATCAAACATTCATCAATGCGCCATGTAGCTGTTATGAAGCTCTTTTCAGGCATTTTGAGTGTCTGACTGAAAACCAGAGGTCACATAAAGTGTTACCCGCAACTTAATTAACCCGGTAGTCGAACTGAAAAGTATCTTTCTTTGCATTGGGTGATTGTTTTGTTGAATACAACTATTTCAGTTAATCAGCCTCTGATTTCATGAAATATGCATGTGCTACCTGCAGGCACTCAGCTGGGATCTTTGGTTTCCAAAGCGGGGGGGTTCTCAAAACAGAGGCATCCAAATTATGCAACGCTCCAAATTGGCTCCCTGTGTCTTCACCATTCTAGACTGCAGCCAAACCGCAGTCATGACTAACATGGCATTACAGCAGAAGAGTTTCAAACTGTGAAACATTGAAATCAAGAGCCGCACATTTCCTAAAAAGTTATTTTACCCTTTTACCTTGTGGTTAGAAGGGCTGGCTGCAGGTTCAATCCCCTGCGTGACAGGAGGGTGCATTCCTCTCGTGAGCTGATGAATGGACCTTCAAGCAAAGTGAGCATCCATGGCCTCTGTTGACATCTCCCTCTGAGTCAATGGAAGGCATCGCTAAGCCATTGGACAAAGAGCCAGCGTTAAAACAAGGAGGGGTGGAAAGAAAAACACACTAGGAGTCGTGTTATCTGTTCCTTCTCTCAACAAGGTGTCTAGCTGCGGAAAACAGCACCACTGCAGTGTGGAGTCGCTCGTCCTATCGTGACACTTCGACCTTTACCTGGAACTAAGGGAGAGATCTGTGGAAAGCCATCGCTGTAGGACAAGCTCTGCAAATGTCAGATATTATTCTGTTTTCCCTGAAAAACTCCTTCCCTCCGTTTTCAAAGCCACTGCCCAATTACCTTAATTCTATTTTGTAGAGATAATAAACAGCAACGTTATTGATTAGTGATATGGATTTGCTAAAAGCTGTTGAGGCCGTCATGGTGTCTCTGTCCTGCCAAGAATATCAGCAATAAAACGATGCCTCTTTGGCTCGTCAGTGAAAAGCGTATTTTTATGCCTCCGTGCCGGCGACAGCCGTGGCCGGAGCCGTTATGTTTTGGGGTTGTCCGTCCGTCCCGTTCTCGTGAACGCGATATCTCAGCAAGGCCTTGAGGGAATTTCTTCAAATTTGGCACAGATGTCCACTTGGACTCAGGGATGAACTGATTAGAATTTGGTGGTCAAAGGTCAAAGGTCAAGGTCACTGTGACCTCACAAAAGACGTTTTAGGCCATAATTCAAGAATTAATACGCTAATTATGACAAAATTTCACACAAATGTCTAACAGGATAAAATGATGAAGTGATGACATATCCAAAAGTTCAAAGGTCAACTTCATGACATCATAATCTTTTGCTTACCACTGCAGCTGAGAAAACGATCTTGGGTCATTCTGTAATTATTGGACTCCTGCACTCCTCTGTAAAAAATAGTCTCTACGTGAAGACAGCATGTTTCTCACTGGAAATTATTCACTGGAATCATACATGTCAACAGAGTGATAACTTCCATTTCGCCAAAAAATACACTTAATACGTTTTATTAAATTCCTTCAAAGTCTTCACAACATATATTTTATGAGTCTGGCCAGACATGGATGTAAACTGCAACTCGACTTGTTGGCATACAACCACGAGGCGGTTATTTCTCGTTTTACTCTTACACCCAGTATTCAAACGAGTAGCCCTTGAATTCTGCAAATGTCAGTGGGATCAACGACCATGCTGCATGTTGACCATGTTGTTCTGAGTAGCTCTGAAGGCCATTTGGAAAAGCCAGTGATTGAAACGGGACAAAGGTTTTCTTGCCATATGGACAGCAGATCCACAAGTCTCAGCCTCCAGCACTATGTCTCCGCCTGCCAGGGAGAACTACTGGGAGAAATGAGGGGAAACAACACTGTCTCCTCTTAAAGCTGCTGTTGTTAAGGCCAAGCGTCATGTCATTACACCATCAGCATGTGATGATCATGTTGCATCACTTTTTTCAGCGGGGCAAAACACTGAGTCCCCAAGGAAGAGCTAAGTATGTATCTGGAATGCTGTGCAGCACTTTTTCAAACTGTTTAGGAATGATGTGAAGTTTTTGGGTTGCTGGCGTCTTATAATGGAACCAAATGGGCCAGATCAGCTCTGCATGTCCAGTTCCATAAAGGCCATCCCAGGTCTGTGTTTGGCTTAATGATGTGTGCAATTTGCATAGCTGTGCTGTGTCGTCTCTGCTGGATAAAAGCACCACAGGAGACAAACGAGATGTGAGAGGAGTGCAAATAACATCTGGCTAAACCCACAAAAAGCATTACATTGGTGATGTACGTTATGAGGTTGCCTGGTGGTTGTAAATGTGAACTCAAAACAAGTCAATATTACATCATTGCTCCTGGAGGTCACAACAGGTTGGAACACATGTAATGCCCTCTCTGGCAGCCATATTGGAGGTTCTCAGCTCTGTTGGGCAACAATACTGTGAACAGCTGGTTGTGTTTCTAAGTACAACTTGGCTGTCTCAATTCAGAATTCAGTAGACATGGTTAATTTCTGTGCTGCCTGGGAACTGATCATTTCACCACTGTGTTTCAGCTTGTTAGAGCTAACTGTAGCTGGTCAGCTAACCATCACTGTCTTGTTGTAAACATTTGATTTGTGCATTAGCTAACCTATCTAGTAGAAGCTACAGTTTGTATTGTGAGCAGGTGAGATTTGCATGTTGCTTTACAAAATTAGCCTGCTAGCTAGATAGCTACCTAACAGTTCAGGTTAACGAAGTAGACTAGAAGCTACAACAAATGGAGACTAGGACTAGACTGTCACAATAACCTACATTTGGAAATCTACCATATCAGATATTTTTACACCCACAACATCTCTCTTTTTGTAGCCACTGGACCTACTTAATGTGCATGTGTGTGGCATGTTCGTGCACACGCACGCACGCACGCACGCACGCACACACACACACACACAGGCACCATGTATAGAAACACCAGAGTCGCACCAGGGACTTGTTCCATCGGCCCTCAGGCGCTGGGAGTGGTGTGCTGAGTGTGTGCTAGGCAGGAGCCTGCGGCAGAATGCCAACCATGTGTTACACTATGAAGAAAGCTTTATACATTACTCATAGCACTCTAGTTTGACAAGGCAGACTTGGCAAGACAAAGTATCTGCGACAATTTAAACCATTATGGATTGCCTGTAAAACCTTACAAATCACAAATGTTCACTTGTACAAAGAATCACCCAATAAAATTCAAGAGTAACAAGGTCTGATCTTGTTAAAGGCAGAGACCCCTGAAAGCTGGTCTGAAGGAAACCAACTGACTTCGATGTGAATTCATGTAGCAGCATTTCCCAGTCTTCATGTCTAAATGAAATTGCCTCGGTTGTTCTGCTGGGGAAAGGCTGATGACAGGCCTGGAGGTAACACAGGTCATTTAAACATACAATCTACATCTACATTTATTGTATATCCATGTTTTAGTCAAGTCACTTTTATTTATATAGTGCTCAAAAAACACAAAACCAGTGTGTATAAAAGTGCTTTACAAAACATGTTACAAAAGAGGGAAAAATGAGGCAGAGCATGGAGCACCAGCAGCAAAATGAAGACGTAAGGGAAATAAGACCGTGGCTTACAGCACAAAATAAGAGAAACAGAGCAGAACAGAACATGTCAAACGGTGAAAAGCCGATGAATAAAAATAGGTTTTAATGAGTTATAAAAATCTGAGGTCAGGTTCTATCAAGGACTAAGCTTTTTTTTTTACCCCATCATAACTCAAAATACAGTCCGGCTGTACTCCAGCTTTTATTTCATATTGAAAAAATGCTTTAATCCAGTAAATCACCATGTAAAAAAAAGCAAGTAGTGGGATGCGGCATTCCGAAAAAGTAACTCCATAACACTCCATACTGCGGTCAAAACAGCGGGGAGTGAAGCCTCTGATCAGAACAGACATTGCTATATCGTTCTCTTGCTGTCGTAAGGACCCCTGGGGGTCCCCGGACCTCACTTAGGGAAACCGCCACCGCCTCAGAGCATTTTCTCAGGGTCCATTTTTTGCGATCCAGAGGCCCCTGGGAGGCGAGGCTGTGGGCAGTCTGCAGGCTGTCACTGGAAACACAGCTCACTCCATCTGTCTCAGCAGCTAATCAGTGTCCCACTACTTCCTATATGCTCTCTACAGACTGAGCACTTTTCCCTCCATTTCCAGTTGAAAGTACATACATAAAGGAAGTCTGTAGGGGCTTTCTTCCTCTTAAGGTGTTTCTGCCCCTACAGTAATGCCTATTTTCCCCGACGCATCTGCTTTAGCTTGTTGATTGACAACACCCACGCCATCTGCAGCTCTTTATTCTACTAAAACTTCATAGATCTTTCAAGTGGTCCTCTTGTCTCCGTGGGTAAAAGAAGTCGTGATGCAGCGGGGAGGAACTGTGGCACGAAGGGAAGTTCAAACAGCCGAGAGGACATGGTGCAGAATGGTGGGGGTGGGGGGGCTTTTCGTTTTCAGAACAAAAAGCACATGCCTTCTCATTTGATCTCTCCCTTAAAGGTGCTCAGCCATCGGCACTGACTTTGATAACCCTTATAAAAGCACCTGGCTGTCCCTTTATGCTGGCCATTATTGGGGATTTTTCAGAGGCGGAGGAAACAGTGGGACGCATGGGCTGCTTTTATGGCCTCACTGCAGGGAGAGGGTGGCAGCTGAGTCAGGAACTCTGCAATTCTGCTATTTGATCCCTGCTTCATACTCATGCGGGGGGTATATAAATGAAGACTTATGTTTATACAGAAACTAACTTTTGTTTCTTAAAAACGCTACGTGCTGTATTTCTTCAGTAATATATTGCTGTGAAACAAGTTCCGCTGACACATAAAAAACAAAAAAAACAAAAAAAACAAAACACCTGACTGTCGTCTTTATAAACACTAGCCCCAATCAGCTAACCCTCACACAGCTTTCATTTAGTCTAATTTGAGAATTTTCAGGCTAATATCTCAGAAAAACCTTTGGGTAAACTGATGAGAGAAGGCAAATAACGATACACTGGTAGGAATGAGCTCACAGGGACTACAGCAAGAAGCACCATCATTATCACAATTCATTTGAAGATATATTTGGAGCAAATCCCACATGGATTACACTGGCATCTATTAAGGCAGACTCCTTGTCTATCCCTCTGCATGTAATCTGGGTTACGGCATCGTACCTGTCTAGTTCTCTCTTGACCGTCCTATTTTGTTTTTTATCTAATGAGGATTGTCAGCACTATTAGATAAAGCAATTATACACCGTCTACAAGCTGCACATAAAACTGCTCTCATTACTGACTCTAGATGGGTGTTTACAAGTGCGGACTTGGAGTATAGGACAACCACCTGGTCCAAAACATGAACCTTTGGTCAGTATATTAACATTTTGAGGTTAAAATCCTTGAGAAATGGAAGTAATCCCCTGATACACGGACAAACTACATTTAAATCCTCTACAGCGAGCTCTGCTCCAAATCATTTGTAGTTCTTGACATTCTGTAGCTTGAATTCATCACACTTCGGGGTTTTGTTTTTTTCTGGTTTTCTGTTTTGTCTTGCCAAGATTCCTGCCTGGTCTTTGAGAACATCAGACAGCGAGGGAAGTTGCAAATCAGCAGCAGGAGTGCGGAGGAGACTCCAGGCGGCACCATCTGGATGCGTTTGGCTCATCCCTTGATGTCCTATCACCGCACCAAAAAACCACACTAACTGTAAGAATAACATCCTAAACTCTAAATGGGATTTTAGTTTTTTTTTTCTGTCATGCCAATGTGTGAATCATTCAAACTGAAGTGAGAGCTGCATTAGAGCAGATGCAACAGTCTGAATGTAAAGGCACAGATGAGAGTGGGATTTACAGTCCTCAAGAGGAACTTTTGAAAGAAATCTGGCTCATTATCAGTCGAGCACTCTTGCAAATATAACATTAAGAGTGTCAAGAATGAACACAAATCCCAACAAAGCCCCACTCTGAATGATGACACACTGTATGAATATGTAATAGGCTATACCTCCATTTCCCACGCAGTTGCATTACTGCATTGTTTCTACCAGCCACTTTGCTTTTTTACTGGATAAACATGTTGACCCATGTTGACGTAACACCCAGTAAGAGAGAGCCAGATCTGACTTCTGACCCGACCTGTGCCAGAGACTTCACACATGAAGTAGCCACCCAGCCGGATGACATGGATTAAATGTTATGACAGCACAGCGCTGCAAGCTTTTCTACTCCTTAGTTTCCACACTCTCCCAGTTTTACAGTAACGCAGTGTTTGGAGCCACAGCAACTTCAAACGCCTTCAGACCTAAAGAAGCCTAATCCTGGTAATAATATACTGTGCCTTGTTATGAAAGGCCTATTGTTTTCCTAATTCCCTGGCCCTAATTGACTGTGGCAGCTTGGATGTGGACGGAGGTTGCTCTCCACTTGTGCATGGCGATTTCAGAGAGGAGTTCACCGACAGTCTCGTCTGGGGTGGATGAAGAAAAACGCCTGGCTCCCATCCTCGGCCCAACAGCAGGCCGATCAAACGAGGCCCAGAACATGACTTCTTTGTTGTCTAGACTGCCGGAGCGGCCGGTTCCCCAGAGGAAACACTTTTAATGGGTCAGGTAATCGACCTTTGAGTCTCCGCTGCAGACTCCAAACCCCCCACCCCTCTTTGTCCCGGTTAAACAACACCAAGACTCTCTCGATTACCTTGGCCTTTTGGAAGTCTTATAGATACTTGAAACAACATCTCAACTGGGACAGATGACTTTAATGCTGCACTATAGGCAAGATTTTTCTGTAAAAATGCACTGTCAGTCTAAATCCCAATGTGGGGCTGCAAAGTGTGCCTCATCCTCCCTTACTGAGATGCCATTGATTTGCCCAAATGAAATTCTGCGATCAGGTGTGGACACTGGTGGGAAATCTTCTCTCCCGTCCAAACTGTCTGTCAGATCTTTGGCCCTTCTGGCCCCTCTGGTATCCTTTGGCATAAAGCCATTACAGGCATCTTATTACATGTTTCTGGGTACTGAAGTTCAAATTTTTCAAACAGTTTCAAACCTCGCGCAGCTTTAAAAACTCAAGACCTCAAACCGATTCTCATGTTTGTTTGTTTTTATGATTAGAATTGACAAATGCCCGCTTGTTCACCGACAGACAAAAGGGGAACGTCTCACACAAGACAGATTCGCAGATAACATTGTTACAACAAAGACATGAAATCATCACTTTCTCTGCGTCCCGAAAGCCTACACCGTGTCTTGGCAGGTCAAGTCAGCGGCTTGATTGATTATCGTTCGGTTTGCATCCAGGCAGAGGGCCACGTCTCTGTGGCTGATGGCAGATTGAACGATGAAAGCTCAGTCTGGAGCCCTGTGCGGTCCTGCAGCTCTAGAGGCCTCCTCCTGTCTTAAACATACCTACATTTCCCTGGGCTCCATCCTCTATTATGAGAAAACAGGGATGGGAATGCCTAACTTCAAAATCACGATTCAACAATAACAGTGTGCAAGTGGATAGCCCAGACTTTGGAGATGGATTGTGATTGCAGAGAGTAATGGATCTATTTGCTGTACATTATATCTGCTTAATTTGCAGCCTTGGAAAGCGGTCCACATGCTGCACACCAGTGCCAATGATCACAATAAGGGATCAAGGAATGTTTGGATTTAACTCCTGATTTTTACAGTATGATCATATGAGCCCTAAGGAAAGCTCATGCTCCAGCTGCGAACCAGACCCTAGAGGGAAAAGCAACAACTTCCCATGGGCAGCTCTTTCTCTTCTTTCTCTTTCAACAGTCTCCTTGCACCATATGAAAAGTGCAATGGCAACACAAGAAACAGTGCGGCAAAGTATGTGTAGTAACGATTTAATATTAAGCGAAAATGACATTTTAATGGGAATGCATACATCTTTAAAGTATGCATCAATCTGCAAAAGACCTCTTTTATTTTTTCCCGCTTTGTTGCACAAAACGTAGGCAACTCCTGTCCTGTAGTTATGTCTATTCTTCTTCAAGCAGCATTTAGGCTCCACAGGCTCGGCTGTGCTGGACACTAAACTATTGGCATGTACCTTGGAATTCACCTCTTCTCCTGCCAACCTGTAATGTCTTACTCGATGTGTGGTTTGTCCTTTTATCTTGCCACTACCTGCAGCTTGTCAAATAAGCACTTGACCTTCATGTGTGTAGACCTTC
>OMOV01009696.1:6582-19309 GCA_900312565.1 Beryx splendens
GCTCTTCCGATCTCAGGGACTGCCAAATAAAAAACACCAATGTGGATTAACTCATACTGTAAAGGCCTTATTCTGCATACCTGTGAAGAAGGGGGTGGGTAATAGTTTTCTGGTGCACAAGGGTATTCTCCTCAACAAACTGAAAGATCTCTATTTGGGTACTTCCATGCTGAGGGTGATTGACAACGAACAGGTATATAGAGTTATCTGTAGAGGTAAGGAACAGTATGTTGTCATTATTCTGCCCTTTTAGGTTCAGAAGATTAAAAGAAACATGCACATTTCTGGCTGGAGCTCATAGAGTGGTTGAACATCATCAGCACTCAGACAAAGAAGAGTTAATCAATCAACTTAAACGTCAATAATGCAATTCCCCAATGGTCCACTTCCTAAAACTCTGGGACAGTAGAGTGAAATCTGTCATAACTACCTGAACAGTTTTCAGACCAACTCACCTAAGACTACATTTCCTGTGTAAAGCCCCATGCACACTGAGCGAACGTTCTCCAACAAACACACACCTTGTGCACATGCACTGATTGTTTCAATGTAGTGTTTCAATTGATCAGTCCATATAATCTTAATCTGGTGCAGAACGTCGTAATTCAGAGAATTCTCTTTCTGGGAACTACACAATTGCTTTCCTTGCCTCGTTTTTTAAAGTTCTTGTGGTGTTGCACCTTTTAGATTTATCTTTATGTCTTAAGTGCTTCACCTGCATCATCATCAGTGTATACACTAATGCCATGTGGGTTGAAAGAGCTGAGGTCCAGTTGTCCTTTGATTTGCAGCTCCACAGGCGTCAGCCTAGGGTCCAGCACGTCCAGAATGTAGATCTTTCCTGGGTCGTCACAGAATGAAGGTAATCCAGGATACTTTAACCCCTGGGTGGAAAAGACTACATGTAAGAGGCTGGTGAGACTGAGGAGGTAGTAATTACAAATCACTTGGTCCAGAATTGAGTCATTCGTTTGGTAGAGTCACAACAAATGAAAACATAAAAAAGTAAATCTAGTTCCCAAAATCACCCTGATTATCCAACTCGGCTTTATCCAGCTTTATCCATCTTGTAAACCAGAATATATGTCTTTACAGTGGTCATAAAAATACCAACATACTGAGCTTATGAAGGCCAGTCCATCTCTAAGTATTGTGAGATCCTCTGCACCACATTCTGCACAAAATGAGAAACATGAGGTTATGCTTTTCACTCCATTGCTATTTACACTTAAAGACAAATCCTAAGGTGTGGCTGCTGACACTTGACCTACTCGATATTTCAGTTAACTGGACTTCAAACTTCAAACAGATATCTGGTCCAAATCCAAGAACATGTTTAGTTTGGGTTTGAAGCACAAACTGATTTGATATTGTAAACTCAGAAATGAAAATGTTGTTAAAGATTCCATGAATTATATATACCCAACATTGCCTACCAATATTTTTTAAAATCTGACAGTTGAGGTGTTTCAGGGACACTTCTCTGGAACCAAGGGCCATTTCCCTGGAAAAAAAAGAAAAGCTTAACATAAAATCTTTCAAAAGACAAAAGCAAAACCAGACCCTCTGTGTTTATGATATTTCCATTAGTCATCAGCAGAGCAATATCATTGTTTAAACATTGTTCACTGCCCACATAGTCACACAAACACTGTAAGGAACAGCATATCAAATGAGAACCACTAATGCTATCGCCTATATGCCTATACACTCTGATTTACTTCTAAAAAGAATAGAGCATACCTCAGTTTAAGGAATCTCTGTCCAATTAAAGCTGCAAAAGCAGCAACGAAAACAGCAACAAGTCCCTTCTTCATGGCAGACCTCTAGTGAGTCAAAGGTTGTACAGGAAGAAAAATACTTCCAGAGTGCAGTTACAAAGCTGAACCAAAGATGGAGCCAAGTGTGCATCTGAGAAGCAGCATATCTCTCCTCTTTGTTGCTTTTTAATGAGTCAAATATTAATTAACCCTCTGATACATAACCTATTCACACCCCATAACTTGGGGCAAAAATTACCCATATTGACAAAGTGTTATTGTTGCTAATAAAAGCCTACTATATTATTCATTTTATTAAAAAAAACAACAACTTGAGGTTTGATTTGGAAGAATGTTTTTTTGTAGTTTGAAATATGTTTATCTGACTTTTGAGCACATTTCATACCAATTAAATAATTTCCATAATATTTCAATGTAGAAAGGCAGCAGATATCCTCATGTCTGTTGAGTCTCATTGTGGCCTGGTACACTGTATTTTGCAGTGGATCTAGAAACATCTCCTACATGGACTCATTCCAGCTCTTTCGTCCACCAGCAAGGAATGTCAAACCAAGAGGCCATGAGTTCTTTAATACTGTGTTGTTGCTGCACTCCATTCCTCTGAATTGGTGCACTTGAGGACCCTTCAATGATGAACATCTCCCAGGCATCTTCTGGGGACACAGCAGTCGGTCCCGGTGCAGGTCTTTTCGACTCAGTCTGACTGATTCTGACTTTCCTCCCCAGAAGACTCATCAGAACAGTCCTCTGTCTGTTTAAGCTTGACTCCCAGCCCCATCCACAACCAGCTCGTCCCTGTCTCTCATAGTCCAGACTCAGGAGCATCAGAAATCAGGACCAGTGATAACCTCTTCATCCAGGATCTGTTGATCTGTTGGAATCTGATCCTCAGTCAGCATCTCTGACCATTTTTGCTGTATTTCTATTGGACTATTGTGACCAGATGGTCAAATTCAATAGACTAGAGAATATACACAGGTCATGTTTGACCCATTGTTGAAACATGGGGTAGTGATGCAAAAAGTTTTTAGTAAAAAACGAACTCAACTAGAAATCAAAACAATTTGTGAACATCAGAGTTAGGGTTAAATATACATCATACAGTTGTTGAAGAATTCATTGAACATTAAATAATAAAACGTATTGACTACAGAGATACAGTATATCAAAGAAATAATAAGCCAGGTCATTTTTGACCCAGGTTACTGTATGTATCCCCCTCCTGTTCCTTTGGGCCTGTAACAGACAGGAGCAATAAAGTCACATTTTCACATCAGAGACACTAATTACAGCAGATGTCCAACAGTGTAGTGCATGGAAGAGGTAATGTACCATGCAAAATACTACTAGGGTGCTGCAATATCATTTCTTGGTTTGAGTCTACTGTCTTGCAGTGCAGTGAGGGAGGAGGAGGTTTGGGAATGTCTTGAAATCCCAGTGGGTGTGAGGTTTTTGTTCCAAAACACAGACTATGAGCTACAAAGAAACAGGAGTTTTGAAAGTCAGCAGCTGGTGAAATAATTGTTGCGTCATTATTGATCAACAGCCCTGTCAAACCCCTACAGATATACTGTGGTCATTTTATGCTATGGGCCCGTAAAAATAAGTCTGTGGACACATTGTCTTTTGGCTCTTCCAACTGGATGGGAGGTGGGACACACTAGGATCTAAACATAAACTGGTGACACGATGGCGCAGTGGTAGCGCTGTCGCCTCACAGCAAGAAGGTCCCGGGTTCGATTCCCGCCTGGGTCGCTGGTGGCACTGGGGGTGTGTTCCCCCATGCCTTCGGTGCCTAGTGCCCAGGTGGGTTATCTCGTACAAAAGGGCCTTTCTGTGTGGGGTTTGCATGTTCTCCCCGTGCTCACCTGGGGTTTCCTCCATTCATAAGAACCTCCCCCTAAAAACATGCAAGAAGATGACCAGCGACGGCTGCAAGAAAAAAGTTGGTCCCTGGGCGCCGTACTGAAGGCTGCCCACCACTCCTGGCCTGCCCCGCGGAGGAGGATGAGCCAGTGATGGGAAAATGCGGAGGCTATATTTTGCGGCGTCATTTGAAAACAGCATGTGTGTGCCGGCGCCTGCATGCGCAGAAATGATTGCTGTGACAAATAAAGACGGGTTTGTCCGTACGTTGTTCTTCTTCTTCTAAAGGCAATCCAGTTGCACATCAGGCTTCCCGTTTGTTCACTTGAAATGACCAGCAAAAAAAATAATCAGGGACAACCCTTATTTTTTGTGGTCTATTACCCACAAAATTCCTAGTCATCAGCAGATATAGACTAGCCTTCTTGCCCTTCTGTAAAGCATAAAAACTTGAGTGCCATAGCGCAGCTGACTCAAAGACGAAGCCAGGTGTATCCCAGAAAGACCCTCTTTATTGATTACAAATCAAATCAATAAGGCAGTCGTGACAATTTTGTTTCATCAACAGTAATATAAAACATTCAGTTACACATTTCATCTATGAAGATTTCACATTGTTCAAATGACCAGTGAAAAATCTTCATCCCATTACGAATAAAGAAGCCCTTGATTACATTGTCATATTTGCAGGTTTTTCAAGTATCTGGGAAGTTAAATCTGAACTGGTTCCAAACATTTTCAGATATACTGTTACCCAGGTGCGATTACTACCAACTATACACATCCTTTCCCCCTACAAGTTCCCCCAGCTCCTCCTGGGGGATCCCCAGTGTTGTAACACGCATTTATGTGCTCAAATCATCATCAACGTACCTATCTATCTATTGACTGCTCTTTAATCACAATCAGTGCTTAGACAAAAAGTGCAAGCAAGTAAGTAAATCATGAGTTCCTTGGCGATTACACATCACTTAAAATGACTTTTTTTTTAGTCTCTTGCTTGTCGGGAATCACGGGAAGAGACACTACTCCAAATCACAGCACAGGGCTTTATGGTAGACTGTGCCAATGAGCAACTTCCCTCCATAGGGAGCCGCGACAGAGGAGCCTATGAGCACACTGCCGTCGTCAGCGTACACCTGGGTCACCACTGGCTGCTCTGAGTGAATGTTCTGGATCCGGATGACCTGGAAAACACAGATGTAGACCCTTCATTAGCTGTGGCGAGACGCTGTAGAGTTTCCGTTTCACCTCTTTTTGTGGGAACCGTAATGTTCTTGCTGGTAAAAGTGTAAGAACAAACCTCTGAGCCAGGTGGATCCTCGGGGTCGTAATGCAAAACTTTCCATGCGTTAGGGTGACAGCCTAGCCACAGGTCTCCGGACTCTGGGTCAACTTCAATGTTGTCACAAAGTGAGCCGACAGCCACAGACTGGTGAGGTGTCAGCAGAGAAGGTTATCATCACTACAGAGCTTAAGCTCATGCCATGGTGTCTGGGTTATGTTGAAGAACACTTTCTTCTCACTACATTTCTGCATATCTACCCTGCAACTTAACAGTACAGTTTGTTCTTTTCCATATGACCCACACTGAAAGTAATGCCAATATAGTATTTCTTCCACACATACTCAAGTTTATCTGAAATACTGATGATATAATAATCAAGCTTGAATCGCTTAATGTTGATTAGGCATACTGATCTATCAATGGAACAACTGAAATTCTTGAAATGGGCAATAGCCAATCTGTGCATTTTCTCTTTACTGTATAAAATATAAATAGTGAATTGATGCCTATGTATGAATTATTTTCCAAAGCCTTTGCCTCTCTATCAAGGCAAAGATAGTTTAGCAGTGTAGCCTATATATTCTCATCTTTACCTTCACAGAGACCAACGCATTGTCGGCTTTTCTCTCCAAAACATGCACATTGTGGTCCATTATATCTGCCACATACACATGCCTATAAACGAGAAAGAACATTGGTAACTGTATAGGACTTTTGGAGCATATGTGAGCAATGAGCATGGCCCTGCAGATTATTACCGTACTTTCTGTCTGGTGAGATGTTGATGCCGTTGGCGAAGTAATATCCTTCAGAAACCACTTTCACTTCTTCAGGACTGTAGTACACAACATTGCACCAGGGCTGACTGAGAAGACCCTCCACACCTCTCAGGATTTCATGGTTAAAGTAGTGATCATTGGTTGCATAGAAACTGCCCACTCCCACTGCAACAATATCATTCACACTGAAAGACAGCAGAAATAATTACAATATAGATATGTATCCCCTTTCCTTCCCAAGTACACCCCTCTGTTCACCAAGTCAAATGCCTACAATTCACCGTAGTTACAATTTACCATACTGTACCTGTGGAGAAGCTCATGCTTTATGGTTTTCAGATGCACCAAGGAGTGGTCCTCTTCAACAAACTGAAAAATCTCCACTTGGCTTTTATGTTGAGGGTGATTGACAACAAACAGGTATATTGTGTCATCTGAAAAATGATGAGACACAAGGGTAAAAGCATTAACATTAAGCTATGAGACAACACGTGCAAACCAAACTGACAGAGAAACACACTCCGGTTCAACAAGCGCCAGCTGATGTTCTGTTCAGCTCAACAGAACTGTACAATGTATTAAATAGAAGTAAAGGGACGCAGGAAGAATTAGAAACTGGAATGTGAAAAGGCAGTTGATTGTTTTGTATGGCAATGTTTTGACCACTGGGGTTTTCCCCCCAAGACAAACTGTATCATGGTAATAGGGAGTTACAAGGTTAGATATGAGCCCAGAGATAGTTGAGTGTTTTCCTTGGCTTGCAAGAGGTGTCTCCCCCATCCTGTCTCCCTCTCTGTGTTCCAGCTGTCAATATGGATACAAATAAAGAAATAAAGAAATAACATAAAAGGTGAGTGAACTGCCCATTCTCCTGATGGGGGGAACACACCAATTACCACAAAAATTTTCTTCAGTTCTAGTTAAAGGTCTAGCTGCTGTATTCTGCTGTAGTTAAATATAAGAGCATGAGATGAGGCATGAGAAACTCCAGAAGAAGTTATTCATGCTTCAAAGGATGAGGCATGAATGGTAAGGATGGATCATGTTTTATTTTTTGGGAATGTCTTTAACTGGTAAATGAAATAACCTTATTTGACACATTCCAATTTGCATCAGAATCAGATTTCTGGTAGTGAGCTTCACTTAAGCAGTGAGGTAAAGATTTCCATGCATTTTACATACAAATGAGCTTCATATGTGTGTAGCACCATCAGTTATGAAGAAACTGTATGTATAGAAAATGTACAGGTATAGTGCAAGAAAATCACTTTGGCTGCTCTCTGTTCCCATAAAGTTATCACTCCCACATTATTAACTGTCAATGACGTAACACCCTAACCGGTTTTCCTAAATACGGCACACCCTACAAAAAAAAAACCAAGTAACCCCACCAGGCCACAAAACCGGTTTTATCAGCTATTCAGTCAAGTCAACTGAAGTGTTTGCTTTTTAGGTGTTTCTTTTTATGTCACAAACATAAAAACATTATTATTATCATTGTGCTATTAAATGGAACTGATTGTGACTCCATGAACGAGGTTAAATTTGGGTGGAAAATGCAAAGCCAGTAGAAAACCACTGAATTACCACCCACACCAAGTTCACAGGAGTGACATTATTGAATCTTTTGCTTTTGGTAGAATTTGATCTTGATTTTTTACCACTTTGATCGGTGTAAACGCTGATGCCATGGGGATTGAATGAGTCCAGATCAAAGTTCCTCGGCATGCGCAACTCCACAGGTTTCATTCTAGAATCTTGCAGATCAAGGGAGTAGATCTTTCCTGGATCGTTGGAGAGTGACGACAATCCAGGGTATTTCAAACCCTGAGAATATACGAATATAGAGAATATTACAACATAGTTAGACTGCAAAATACATTAACAATACTTCAGAAGATAATAAAATGACCAATTAAACAGGGGCTAGACAAGGATTGGTGAATAATTGGGGTTTAGCCAGATGCAATGAAATTGAAATGTTTTGAATTTTCAGTTGCTAAAGACATCAATTTGGTGTAATTTGAGAGACTACATTGCCTAAAAAACATATGGAGAAATGCAGAAAACATGAAATGACGATGTTTACCTTCATGAGCGTGTCATGCCGTTTTGCGCGGGATGCCTTTTAAGAATACTGATGTTTGGAGATTATTGTGAATTCAAATATGGCTCAACTGAGCTGACTACTATTGGTAATTATCCAGCTTATGCCATTTGTCTGTCTTTTAATAATGAATCCATAATATACTGAAATGTGAACAATAGTTTTGTTTTTGTTTTTTACACCACACACACAGGCTTGATAATGTTAGGTCACACAGTAACATGGAAATGTTCAACTTGTTATTGAATTAAATAACATGAATGTGAATTGGATTTTGAGGACAAGCCAAGTTAATCACCAGGTGGATAGAAATGAGTTTTCATGGTTATGCCTAGTTGTATTGAAAGAAAACGTTGCATCTAGTATCTTGAGTTATATTAAGCAAGTGTTTGGCACTGTGAGTTTGATGTTTCTTCACTCAAACGCTCATATACTTACAGTGCTGATGAGGGCGAGCCCGTTTGGAAGAATGGTTATATCCTCTGACCCATACTCTGGAAAGAATTGGAAAGTTAATGTACATTCACTTTAATGTTAGATTTTAGTTGCATTTGGTTTTGCACTTACCAAGGTTTTTGAGTAGGACACAGTTGGGGAGGTGATTCTGGATAAGCTCTCTGGAGGCAAGGGTCCTTTTCCTGCAAGGTTTTCAACTCAAATATGAGGCTGCACGACCACCATGTGATTCACCTATCATCTGAAGAGCGGGCATTGGCAAACAGCAGTAGTTAGGCCTATTAATTTCTCCTTAATACGACAGGCGGGGTAGGCTATAACTTCACGTCTGGGAACCAACAACGCTGCACCATGCAACTTTCTCGCTTAAACCCCTCTCTTCTTTATAAGGCTTTGAGTTGCTTTTGAACTTACCTTAAGTTTATAATTCTCTCTCCAAACAGAGCCGCTAAAGCAGCTACACAAAGCGAAATGAAGACTAGCTTTCCCATTTTCAAACGGCGCTAAGCTAATATTTGCAAGCCCTGCCTAACTGTTCTTATAACCTGTATCAAACCCCATTTATATAAACAACAACACGTCCTCCTGCCGGAGCGTCGACAGGGGGCGTCAGTGATGCTGCCTTCCAGGGCTGTCGGAAATATCTGTGCATCAACTCCCAACAAAGCGGTAAATGTGAGTGGGAAAGTCAAGTTTTCGATGATATAGTAGCTTTGCAGGGGTGAGACGTTTAGGGGGCGAAAAGCCAGCAACTGGTGGTATTTTATTGTGTTATTGGCCTTGTATGTTACTTTTTATTGCTGTGTGTTTCTGTTATCGCTCATTGTTAAACTTGTAGTTGTCACGCATTTCTGTGCCCATAGTTACAAGTTGTCATATTGGACATACAAGTAGGCAGTTAGGCAGATTAACACAGAAGGCTATATGGTTCATGCATAATTTTATCCTCTTCATTCTGTGGCTGCAGCAAGTAGCTCTGCACCACTTACTTTCTACGATTTCCAATCTCGGGAAGTGAGAGTTTACGAGAAGCACATGAAGGCAGCATCAATCCGACTGGTTGGAGCTTTGGCTACATCCGGAACCTCCCTTTTCACGAAACCAAAAACAGATCTGAGATCAGACTGTTGCCAGATTCAACATTCGATTTGCATCAGCCAATGTACGGCAACGTTCTCAACACTAATGAAGACACGACATTTGTGTAGTTAGTCTAGAAAAACAGGTGAGCGGTGTGTTTATCTGCCAGTCCCTCACTGAATATTCGGCTTTATGACAGAATGAGTTTGAGGTCAGCAGTGGTAACAGATCCTCGGTGTATAAAGGCCTATTCTTTTCACGAAACTGTCTTCTCTATCTTCATTTTTGGCTAGGGGGCATTAATGAGTGTTCGTTTACAAGTACAACAGCACTGCAGTGAGTTACTACTGTACATGACTGACATGTCAGCTTTCTGAAGGAAAAATCACATGGCATTAGGCCTGTGCATATGAAATGCCAGGAACGTTAGTCATTTGTAGGCTATTTAACTTTGATATTTGATTTAATTTTCTTTTTGTGTTAAAAATCTAGGGGTGTTTTGGGAATCGATTGTACCCTAAAGTTCACTCATGTGTTTGCACATGTGCTCATCCCTGCCATTTTGATGAGCATTGATAGGAAAGGTGGGTGCTGTGCTTGCTCTCTCTCACACACACTCTTGCAGTATTGGTTTTAATTCAAGCTCACCAAAGTGCTAAAGTATGACACGTGCATATGTGCACATGCAAAACCTTAATTGCAAACATGTTGAAATGGTTGATGTGCACTGACATTCACATGCCCTCTGAAATGCAAATCCTTATAAATGATTTCAAAAGAATGGTAAAAAAAAAGAAATACACGCATTTGATCAAAGCTTACCAGAATAGCAGATGTACACACGCCTCACAAACCATGAGGAATCCATTTCGACCGCTACAGATGCCCTGTATATCATTGCCATCTACCCTGTAGTAACTACACTTCAAACCAGTCAACAGACGGGACAATCAATAACATGTGGTGCCCGCAAAGACCTGTTTAAATTGTTTATTTCTGAAGTTGTTTTTTGCAAGTGATGAGACTCCTCCCAACATAAAACAAAAAGTTACAAAATTGTCTATGTAATCAAAATCATGTGTAAGAGACTTCATAAAAAACAAACATGAACACATACATACACATACAGAAGTGAAAGTAACATAAAATTGGCAAACTATTGACCCTGTGATACTCAGCATTGGGTGCATGCAACCTGACAGTAACTGTAGAATATCTACAAAAGTCCAATTAAAGAATGATAGCATCTAACAACTTCAAAACACCAACAACTCCTGCACATAACAGTGTGTGCAACCATCGAGCACTGTTAAGTGGGGTACACCAGACTCCTGACTTGTTTTGTGAAGTCGTGTAAAGGTTCACAGTGTAATACAACAGCAGGATCCCCCAACAAACAGTTTCAAGCAAGACTGTATATTTGGAACATACAAAATAAATTTTATTATCCATTCTCTTCATGTCTACATCTTATTAGAATTTCTAGACACTGGCATTGTGAAATAACACACCCAAATTAATTCTAATAATCCTGACAGGTGCAACAATACATTTCTGTCAAGTCCAGATGTCAAAATATAACTGAACGTGAAAAGCAATTTAAATCTTCTTCTTTGTTATTCTCAACATAAAAAAAGGGGAGCCATGGCCCTGGCCTTCACTGAGAGCTGGGCAGGACATGGCCATGAGCACACACAAACACAGGTGAGGAGGTGGCTTCAGGGTTGGGCCCCAGTGGCTGCTGGGACTTGTGTGGCCAGAGTGTTGGGGGCAGAGATGACAGGTGATCCAGCAATGTTAGCCAGTGGCTGTGCGGAGGACATTGAGGTGATGCCTAGTGGAGACAGGAGGTTTAATGATTATTTCAAAGTGTTATTTTCATCACTAATCTCAAGTTACAGATGCTTTCTTTCCAGGCAATGGCTAAACTGTGAGAGGATCAGCTGAAAATCGAGGCTATTCCTTCAATCACGGAGGTTCATGTAGGACCCAAGGCTCGGTGACTTACCGGCCATCATGCTGGACGAGCTGACTGGTGTAGAGCTGGCAGCCATTCCTCCAGGAGTGGCCCCCCTTCCCTGATCTTTGACGATGGGATCTGAGAATAGAAATGCATTCGAACACCTCATAAACCCAGTAGACATGTCGACACAATCCATCCACATGAATTAGTGCGCTCACAATATTGGTTAGAGGCAATTAACTCCAGTAATAAATAAGAGATGATAAAATACAAAAAGGGGGAAAAGGCAAACTTACAGAAGTAGGGATGATCCATGGCCTCTCTAGCTGTGAGGCGGGCTTGATGGTCATAGCGCAGTAGTTTGTCCAGGAAGTCCAGGGCCTCTGTGCTGACCAGGTGCTGGTTCTCACTGTGCACAAACCTCTCCCACCTTTTACGGGAGTGTCTGAAGAGTAGATCAGGGATGAAGAAAGGAGGAAAAAAAATGTATGGTATCCTTTAGTTGGCAAAATATTTTACAATACTTTTACTGATGTCAAAGAATATGAGATCTTCTTACCTTCCCAGAATGTCATTGAACCGTGGATCTAATTCAATGTTGTACTTATCGATGTAGTCATACAAGTCCTCAGTGCCGAGGACTTTTGCAATTCGCACAAGCTGTAAATTAGAAGACAAAGAATAAAACAATTAAAATAGCACATCAGTCATTTGTGCAGTCACATGTGAAATGGCATGTTTCTAGGTTTTGAAGGGTATGGATTGTATTGCAGTCTGTGGTGTTATAGCCAGCTATGTAGTGGGGTTTGTGGGGCCTTAATCAACACAGACACTGTCAGGCACAGTAGTGCATACACTACAGTGCAGAGGAGGTCTGGAGTGGAGTAAGGAAATAAAGAAAGAATGAAAATCTCCCTAAATCAACAATAATGTGCAGGTTTCATTAAACACAGTTTCGGGAATTACTTAGATTTGGCTGCGTATTTATGTTTTGTCAACCAAAAATCAATTGCCTGTAGCCATTTGCCATGTTAATGTAACATACGGTTAGATGAGCCTAATTTTATGTTTAGTGTTGTTTTTGGTCATTGCAAATTATTTATTTCCCTTCATTTAACAGACAAAGCCTAATTTTGTGATGATCAAATTAATAGCACCAATACATTTCAAATGGAGAGTAAGATAGGTTTTACAAAACAAGCCCAATAAGATGTTACACTGTGGGATGAGCTAAAAGAACTGACATCTTCCATAGGGCTTATATGCTTTATGAGCGTTGTCCACTGTCACAGCCCTGCATTTGACATTTACCCATTCAGGTTTGACATTCAGTAGACAAATGACAAAAAGTCGAAGAATGCGGTCGTACTGGTCATATTCCAGGTGTGACTGAGATCGGAAGAGCAC
>OMOV01009752.1:10046-20498 GCA_900312565.1 Beryx splendens
TGATTAGTTTGTGAACGAGGATCATCTGATATTTTATTTTTCTCGCGGTGGGTCTAAGGGTTTTTTTTTTTTTTTTTTTAAGGAACTGTACGGAGGCCAACCAGAACCAGAAGGTGGCGGTTTGCAGTCTGGCCCAGTGGGAGGGTAACTGGACCCTGGTAGCTAAGAACACACTGGGCCAATACAGCCTGAGCGACTCTGCTGAACTCAGTCACAGAGGTAGGTGTCTGTTGACCGTACCTTGTTTCCATGGATGGATGGATGGATGGATGGATACGCAGTAACAACAAGACTATTTATAAACTTGATTTGTCCATCACTTTTCTAATTATAAGGATACAGCGGAAAAAGTAGGTAATAAATACATCAAGAACAGTGGAAATGAATGCCAGTGAGCATAAAATAATACTGACAGCAAAAAATCATTACAGCAGTGGCACACAGTTCAATTGCTGAAAAGCGAGATGGATATAAATAAAGAAAGAAACATTTGAGATACAATTTCCATGTTCTGAATAATGTTTGGCTCCATATTGAACTGTTATTCAGAGTTGTGAACACATGTAGACAGTCGTAATTTGACTAACATTTCCTATTCTGCTCATTGGTTATTGTCTCTCCCTTTCTCTCCAGTGCATCCAGTGGCACCGGTTAACCTGACCTCTGTCATCCATGCCTGGAACGGCACTGTGCAGTGGCACTGGAAGCACACAAGCTACTACTCACTGGCTCTCATCTGCCAGGTAGAGCTCACCTCCCACTGGCACAGTACGACGGTGAGTTGTCTTTGTGTGTGTTAATGCGTGTGTGTGTGTGTGTGTGTTGCAGCGGAAGTACAACTGTTGTGTGTTTATACGTAATTATAAGCCAGTGTGTCTCTTCAGTGCACCGTAATTGGGTCTGAGTTTAATGGTTTCCGTGTGTGTGTGTGTGTGTGTCACTGAAAAGTTCTTGAAAATGTTCTCGTGCACATTTCCATAACAGCATAAGTGCAGCAGCCAATTTACTCCCCACAGATGCTGACTTGTATCAGAATGTCCACTCTCTCCATTTGTGGGATCACCAAAGTAACAAACGGTAATGTGGTCTAATGTGTGTCTGCAGCGTACCTTCCCCGGTGTGGGTCTGCGGTCCGCGGTCCTATTGGACCTGCATCCTGATGAGGACTACAGTGTTAAAGTCCGCTGTGGAGCCCAGCAGAACTTCTGGAAGTGGGGCGACTGGAGCAACCCACTGGCCTTCAAAACCAGCATCGACAGTAAGGAGCTTTTATCTTATTTGTGGTATTTCTGTTTTAGTCGATAGATTACCGCAGATGCGCCTCCGCCAACCGAGCCTCCAGGATGCCCCAAGGAGTTCATGTTTAATGACTGGTAGCAACTAATTTATGTTAGCGCGTATTGACTTTATCTTAAATGATTCATTCTCACTGATTACACTGAAGTATAGCAACAAATTGCAATATTTTGTCATTTAAGAAAGAAATTATGTAGACATTTCATCACAACAAATTATGTAGACATTGTATCCGTTACAAAGGTTTTTGGGATGTGCAGTTGAACCTGATTTTATCTTGAGGAATGCAAACATCAGGAAGTGGAAATGAAATTATCTAAAAAACAGTCCAATCTAGCTGCATATTGACTTTGAAATAAGGGCAAGTGCAAACAGTGTGACATGATGTATAGATATTTCATTAACACAGACATGTACTGTATATACACCTGCAAGTTCAGTGCTGCTGTTGTAATATGGAGCACGAAGAACGACCTGAAAGTGAAAGTGTGGGACCTTCTTAAGTTTTGGAATGACTGCTGCTTGAAGGCCAGGGGTTTTCCTCACAAGGTGGTGCTATTCCACACGCACCTTCAGCATGGTGTTGAGAAAACACAGTTTTGATACTGGAAATATTCGTTATTTTTCAGTAATTACCATGGTTGTTTTTTTTTATTCACTGTGTTGTTCTTTGTTGCAACAATCATCATGGTATTTTCAGTAATCACCATTCTATATTAAAAAAATTATTTCCATTTGTTTTCAGTAGTAAGCAATGTTACTTTAGCATTAAATTAGTCATTATTAAACAGTAATGGTGATGCTATTTTCTCACAATTGTTTTCCCTCTCTCAGTCCCCGATGCTCCTGATGTGTGGATGTGGATGGACACAGACAACACTGGGCGGGTCATGTGGAAAGTGAGTATTACTTTTTATTTTTCTTTGAGCTGGCAGCAGGTGTATCGATGTGGTTTGATTTAAAAAATAGGCTATTTGCTTTTCACTGGCTAGGGACACTGTGTTAAAACATGTTTATGTAAAAGGTAAACCTAAGCCACAAGTCTGCCTCCTCACATCTCCCCATCCACTTCTTTTTTTCTTTTTATTATCTCTCTCACTCTCTCTCTCTCTCGCTCTCCCTTGATTTCTTCCAGCCTCTGACGCGAAGAGAGAGCCACGGTCAGATCACAGGTTATGAGGTGACTGTCTGGAGCCCAGAGGAGAACGTACAGCACACAGAAACCCTTCCTCAGAGCACCCTCACCATGCCCATCAACCTCACACACATCACTACCAGCAGCGGCAACAACAAGGTCATAGCTACCATCGTAGCCAAGAATGCAGCTGGGGTGTCTCCGCCTGCAAGTATAGTCATACCTCTACGTTTGACAGGTATGTGGGAACGGAGAGAGAGAGTATTAGGGGAGGTTCGGGAAGGGGGAGATTAAAGTTAACGTGTTTATTCTCAAAGGCACGTGTTTTATTTGTTGTTGCAAACTAATATTTTCAGCTAAACAGTCACCTTTTTAAGAGCTGTGAAAAACTAGATGATTTTCCCATTGACTTCTATACATTTCGGACATTTACCAATGCATTTTACTCACTTTTTTAAAGTTATTAAAAAAAGGCGAAATTGAAGACATGGACATGCGTGACACCTGTCTTTGTTTTCTGTACAGACGTGGAGCCCCCTGCTGTGTCCAGGGCCGTCTACATGGATGGAGGTTTCCCTCTGTCCTGGCAGAGCGATGCCAACGCCAGCTGTGGTTATGTGGTAGAGTGGCACGATGCCTCCTGCCTGCAGGACTGCCCTGTGGAGTGGACCAAAGTGGCCGCTGACAACACCAACATCTCCGCACAGTCAGGTATGCCAGCCTAGACACTTCCTTTCATCCAAAAACCACATTATAGTTCTGTGAAAAGAGCATTTTCTCAATGTTTGAAGCAAGCATTTCTCTTTTTCACTTTGTGTAGTGAAAATATGTAATTCATGATAATCTTTGTCTCTGCCATCAGGCACCTTCCAGCCGGGCGTGAGGTACACCTTTTCCCTCTACAGCTGCTCCTCAGAGGCCCCAGAGCTGCTGCAGCGCTGGCAGGGATACATGCAGGAGCTGGGTGAGAGGAGCACCGAGGAGGAAACATGAATTCAGAAACGCTGCTCTGCGTTTCAGTCACTGACTACTTTGTTCCCTCTCCTCTCCTCTCTCATTCCCCTTCTCCTCCATTCTGTTCCCCTCCCCTTCATGTGTCTCCCACAGTCCCCTCCAGTTCTGTTCCCCACCTGTTAACCAATCAGCATGACTCTGAAATTCAGCTGAGCTGGGGAGAGATCCCATTGGGCAGCAGAAGGGGCTTCCTCCTGGGCTACCACATTTACCTCAGCAATGGCTCCCAGCTCACACTCCTCGGTAAATGTTCTTTAATGTGAAAGTGAAGCGCCGCCTCTGTATACACTACAGCTGCTAGTTATTTTTTAAGTGCTGAGAAAGACATTTTTTACTTCATATGTCATACATATGCATCAAAATTTATGTTGTAGTCATATGATTTAGCAAAAAATAATGGATTCTGTAATATTTTTTCTAAACACATCACTCACTCACATTCCTCTTCGTTCATCCCTCTCCTGCCTCTCTCTCTTTTCCTTCCTCTCCCCCTTTTTTTGTTCACCCTCTCCTTTCTCTAGGCAACCTGTCAGACCCTGCAAGCAGGAGCTTCACAGTGAAGGGTCTTTCTGCAGGCTCCTATAAGTTCACTGTTAAGGCCTTCACCTCTGCAGGCGAGGACACAGGCGCCACGGCCTCCATCACCATGGAGACATACAGTACGTACCCGTAGTTCCGACTGCCTACAGAGACTGGGATCTTATTTCGCAAATGTGTTTTTTGTGCGTTATTTAGGTTTTTGTTTACAGCAGATACTCCCACAAACATAAATGAAGGCGCAGCTATGTTACATAGCCACAATGTTGGTTAACCGGCAGTTAGCCTTGATTAAAGTCTGCCTAAAAATGTCAGATAGAACCTTATAATTTCTGGCTCACCAAAATCACAAAACAAAACTGTAGCAGATCAAGGTTAAAATCCCACATCATGGCTATTTTTTCTCAGTATTCTCACAACACTCTGATATAGAAAACTTAGCTTGAACAGTGGCCAGAGTTAGTTAAAATAATTTTGAACAAAATCTTGTAGTTCACACCCTAAAACCCTCTTTGGGTGACATGAGCTTCACCTGGAGTCAAGGAAAGTGATGGTTACATCATGACATCAGTCAACATAGATTTTGTCCCAAATGATTTTTAATATTACGAGAAATACCCAAGATTTGAAATGCTAAGCAACTGTTAAAACTGTAAAAACGTACTTGCACACCTGCACCTTTTATATCAATGTATAATCATCAAAGATAAAATTATCTGATTATAGCCTAGGTATAATTCCAAACTGCTAGATAGTGCTACAGATTGAAGGGAAAAAAATCTGAGGAATTGGTATATCTGAAAAAAGTAGGCAGTTTGACTTGAAACCAGGGTAGCTGAGGGAGATCATTGATATTCTGGCTCCGGATGGGATACATTCATTCATGTTTGCACAGGGTAATGACATCACTAATACTTCCTGTCTCTGCTCATAGCTGATTGGCTGATCCTGGAAATCTTGACTTCGCTGGGAACCATGACCTGTTTCCTGGTCCTTGTCACCTTCATTTGCTACAAGAAGAGGAAATGGTGAGACTGCTGTGCTTTGTGCATGTGTGTGTGTGCGTGTGTGTTTTCCCCTTAAATAATGCATGAAGTATAAGCCACTCCACTTGTTATGCAAAGAAATGTTCTTAAGATAGGGCTTGTACCACTAGCTACAACCCAGTCCAAGCAGCAGTGTTTTCTGTACACCGGAGCTATTAGAAGATACCATTTGACTTTATTTAGCTTTTTGATGCTGGCTAGTAGTTAATGAATGTTGTACGGTAACATTTTATTTTTCATTCTCACCAGGGTGAAGAAGGCATTCTATCCAGACATACCTGAGCCCAAACTGCCTGGTGATTGGTCCAGGACACAGGTACAGTATCTGTCTAACCCAAACTTATCAGCATCAGTGTGAAGTTTTATATTGATGGTATAAATACATGAAAAAAGCAGCACTACTAAACTTCTTCTGCATGATATCTATACACAAAACTCAAAACTAAAATTGACCATCACATTGATCAAGATAATGCTTGTCTTTGTATTTTTTTCAGTGCAATGTGTTCAGTCTGCTTTGTGACAATGTGTAATAAACTTTGAATATGTGCTTCTTCTTTATCAAATTTGATATGTCTTCCTATATTTGTGTGTTTTTAATCATTAGTGGTGAGAAAAAGGCTGCATGATTTTCTCCCTTTTATAGTCAACTCAGTCAAGTGCTTATAACCCCTGGTGTGTCTTCCAGGGTCCACTGGATGTGAAGCCCTCTCCCCACAGCATGGTCCATATCGTAGAAGAGCCTGAGTGGGATTCCAGTAAGGAAGCGCTAGTCGTCATCCCCGAGGAAGATGAGGATGAGGAAGGGCTGGGGACAGGAGACGAGCCAGCTGACACAGACGAGCCGACGTCACTACGCTACTACAACCAAGTGATAGATGACCGGCCCATAAGACCACGTTTCCCAGACTCCTCGGCTTCTTCTGCATCTTCCTTGGACTCTGCGCGCACCGATGTGACCTACACCGGGATCCAGACCTCAGGGTCCTCCATGGCCTTCCAGCTCCAGCCGCAGGGCCCCTTTGAGGGACACCAGCCTCAGAATGACCTGCCCATCAGCTGCGGAGGTGGAGGAGGAGGTTACCAGCCCCAGATGCAACCTGGAGCCCCAAGCCAAGGCCCGGCTCCAGCACCCCCCCAGTCTTTCCCAGAGCCCCAGCCTGCCAGAGGAGGCCCATTCGTGGGCTACCAGCCCCAGTGCTCCTGGCACTTGGACTCCCCCGTGGAGGCCGGGGAAGGTGGAGGCCTGGCCCCCTCTCTGGGCTCCCCCACCTCTGTCACCTCCACTCAGTTCCTCCTCCCCGACAGCGGGTCAGAGGAACATGCAGAGAGCAAAGGTCAAGGGTCGTCATCGGCAACGTCCTGGTTCCACAACCTGTTGTCATCCGCGAAACCCTGATATCATCCCTCACGACTAGCAGCCAGCCCGGGGGGTCGCGTTCTTGGAGGTGAAACCTTCGCAAATCTTCCAGATTGAGTACTCAATTGATTTTTATCTGTTATTTGATGTGTCATGCATCAAAGAAGTCCATCCCACATGATCTTAACAGGTAGAAACATAATTTAATGAAACAGGTACCATGTATCCTCTGATATAACATTACAGTCTAACGATTATGCTCTGACAGACCAGCAGGTTAATAATGTTACCCAAGGTGTTTATTTCTCACATACGGAAATAAACATCATCACACATGCAACCCTATGCCAGTTTACTGAGGACACTTGTCTCTCTCATGCAAATATAAATAACAAAGATTCTGTATATTTATAAGTCAACAAAGTTCTATTCTGTCAGCATATCTCTTTAAAAAAAATTACTGAACGCACCCCTTGGCAGTCTGACGTCTGCCCAGTCCCTCACTGCCTTTCCTGTGACACTCAGTGACTTTCTACAATGGGCATTTAGCAATGTCATACCCTGTGTGTTTCAATATAGTATATCCACATCTTGGTTTTTATTTCAAATGTGTTGTTTCTGTGATGTGAGCTTAGAAATCTCATGGACACTAAAGAAGAAAACACAAGAACAAAGGAACACTTGGAAGAACACTACAAAGACTATTCACTATACAGAAGAGCACTAATCCCGAAAACTCACTCGTTACAGTAACCCTGGACTGTGTTGCAATGACAGCTGACGAGCTACTGAAAGAAAAAGAGGCATTTGTTTGTTGGACTGATACAAAGTTGTCATAATGGACCGGGTGCATAAAGATGGCACCCACCTGGATCAGTGTCATTAGGTCAGTCCTAATATGGACCCAGCATTTCCTCCACCTCCTTCTATCTGTCTGCAATGGAGAGAGTGGGTGTTGCTGGTTAAGTGATTTGCACAGTAGCTCGTTGTCATTACCTGTTTCCATAAGTCAGGAGTAAAAAAACAAAACAAGGTAATGATATCGGACCCTGTGGCTGCCATCTTTATAGACTTGATCTATTTTAGAAAGATTACTGTTACTGAGGGGTGAGATATCAGCTGAAAGACACACTTATGAATGAGGAGTAATCATTATTTTACATGAGTCTATTATGGTCTGGAATTGTCTGGGTGATGGGCCCAGTGAATATACACTGATATAAGCTAGAACATGAATACAAACTGATGTAACTACATGAACAAACTGACTTTCATGTTACTTTTTATTGTTTTTGTTGTTGTGTGCTCCTTAGGGAGATGGAAGATTACTGGTTCAGCCACACCCCACTCCTTTTTTTGTAAGAGATACATATTTCACAATCAGGCTGTGGCCTCTTTGGTCTTTTTTTGTTTTTGTTTTTAACATTGTTTTGCATGGTGGTGCATTATTCCCCAGTGATGTACCAGGAACTTTTCCGTTGAGATTTCCAATTGTTCAATTGTACAAGCCTTGTACCAAATCAATGAGGATTACCCTGGATGGTAAAAACACAGTGTTTGTATTGTCTTGATAAATGGTATGCTTCCAGTCATTTGCACCATATCACATTTCCCACAATGCCTTGTTCACAAATGTTATGTAAAATCGAAAGAAAAACAATCGCTTAATTCAGATCCGAACCGATCAGAAATGTATTGCATGAGAAAATACAGATCCCACTGGCACTGAGCATAATGCAATGTACAGATGATGCCAGAATCCAACTGGTTTTAGCCAAGTGCTAAAATTTAAAAAGTGTGGTTACATTATAATTGTTACTCCCTCACACTATATCTGTGTGGCTGTGAAGAATTGTTTGCTTGGGTTGCTTTGATTTTAATCCTGGAGAGTTGGCAGATAATGCATTTGATGTGGATTTGCTGTGCTTTGGAGTTTTTTTGTTTTTTTTAGGGAGATCTGAAAGTTAAGTCTAGACTGAGTTTGAATTATCTAGAAAATGTGAACTTTTTCTGTCATTGCAAATCTATCCTAAAGCTTCCTCATACATTTTTGATGAAAAAAGGGCCCAAGGGGGAAGAGAATATCCGTCCTCGGATAGAAAATTTCTAAAATTCCATGTCGCTTTTATTGAGCTTTTGTGGCAACAATTTGGGGAAATTGCCTCTTGTGAGTATCGGTCACTTCACAGCTCTCTGGAAACGCCAAAATCATGGAACTCAGACATGGGACAGTAATTTTGACTAATAACCCCTCATGCTGTACTTGCTCTCCTGTTACAAGGGTGCATCCTTGGCTCAGCTTCCCAAAGGCATCATAATGCTAAGATTGAAAGATATCCAAGTGGAAATTTGATTTTTTATTTTATTTTAGGAAATTTTTACTTGTATTTTAGGAAACCAGGCCCTGGTTTGCCTCAGTGGCAGTCTAGGGCCATTTGTTTCTCAGAGCCTCCAGCCAAAAAGCTTTAAGTAAAACTACTGTGACGTGAACGATGATTTAAGAGTAACTACAATGGATGGCTTCAGCGACGAACAGATAATAGGCAGTCCACTTTGACTACTATGGAAAATGTATCCGCCCCTCTCCGTCTTGACTGGAAGCTCGATCTGATTTTGACTTGGTTAGTGAGAAGAAGTAGAAGTGAGAAGTGAACGAACCAGTTGAATTGGGCGAGATCAGTGATGACTTCAAGGCGGTGAAGGGAGGATATCATTTCATGTATTTAAACATGGCTGCAAGATTCTCTTCCTTTGAAGCCTGCTTTCCCAAACAAGCAGGGCTTTGGAGAATAACCTATGAATGCTATGTGTTAACACATACTTTTATGTTGATTTGGGTCAACAAAGCTGCACCTTTATCTCTAAATCTTTGTTTTTATATAACAAACTGTACATAATCGTTTGTCTTTTTTTTCCCTTGTCAGAGTAACAGTTATGCTCTATTAAATTGTAAAATATATTCTCTATACTGCATTAGGCTTTGTCAATAATGACTAACCAGCTTTTCTGAGGGAGTAAAGGCAAACTATGTTAGTGTTGATTCCAGATATATTCCTGTGACGTGTAGCGGCATTCCTCTTCGATTATATACACGTTTGTTGTGTCAGACTATGCTTACGCAGGTGGAAACTATGAAAGTGTGTCTCAAAAATCATGTAAAATGAATTAGAATTGTGATCTTGTCGTTTCTGTCTGCTGTAGCACAGTCTTGTAATAGTGTCGTCTGCTTTGCATTACCATCTTATCACAGCAGTGTAGCTTTGCCAGAGACATTGTAAGACTAAGTGTTTACTATTGGGCCAGAGAGTACTCTCTATTCAAGCTCTCACATGAAAACATGCAATTTCCAATTCAGTCCCATACCTGCCCCCATTAATTCAATAGAAAGTTAGGATTCTGTCATTTATGCAGTTGGGTACACTGTCTTCTTTACACATCTGCCTTTCCTCTCTAGCACTAGATCTTTGTGCAGAAATCTATGCATGCTGTATACTACCAAATAGTACATTCATACCTTTTAAATCTGTTTTCGTGGTACCCTATTGCTTTGAAACACTAATATTGACTAATGTTGTGCATGACGACATGACTGAAAAAATTGTTGTGAACTGAAAAAGCTGTCATTACTGAAAATGCTTTAAATTCATGATATTTTGGAGAATATTTTAGTAGTGGTTGAATGAAAAGAGACACTGAATTGCTTCTGAGAATAATGCTTTACTGAGTGAACAAAACATACAACACTAATTGTAAACCGCGCTAACAAGGTGAAATGCCACTTGTTTAATGGCAATAAAGATATTTAATTGTCTTGCCACTTTTCAGCGTTATCCTTTTTCTCCAGTTGCCCAATATTATGCCATTTTTGTACAAAAAAAATAGCAGTATTCATTTAGCACTATGTTCTTTCATGAAAACGTAAATATGCCTGCTCTTGGAATAATTCGTGCAGTAACACACTAAAAAATGTGAGTACTAGTATGTACCAGGTGAATTTTAGCCATTGTTGTTCCACATCCTGAGTATAGGTACCACAGGCAAAAATACCCCACCCCCCCCCCCAC
>OMOV01009909.1:6311-17412 GCA_900312565.1 Beryx splendens
TGGTGTGTGCGTGTGCGTGTGTGTGTTGTGGGCGTGTGCGCGTGCGCGTGTGTGTGTGTGTGTGTGTGCTGTGATATTTAACAAGCCATTGCTTTAAACCTGCAGCCCGTCACACCCTCATTACTTGTTCAGCTTCATGTGGCATGTCGTTTTAGAGTCGCATCCAAAAGCCAGGAAGGGACAGCTTGTGACCCTGGCATCTATGGCAACTCAGTCATTTTGATAGGAGCCCACATCTAGGAGAACAGGAGTGTGTCAACACAGGTGGCTTGTTGTTGCACCATGGATGACTGGACGTGTTTGTAGAGGAGACTGGGGCAGGACAGAGACCATGAAAGTATAAGTCAGTAGCAAGGAGAAACGTCTGTGATTATATTACAAGGATGATTCACTCAGGAAGGGACGTGCGCGCATGTAAATTTTATGGCAGATGGGTCAGTTCCCAGACTTGGATTTAGCTTAGCCATAATAATTTGAGCCCACTGGACTCACAAGATTCTCTTTTAACTGGATGTTTTATCTTTACGTATTAGTGTAGCACATTGCCATGACATGCTACATGTGATAAATAATTTGCGAGGCATGACAATGAGTATTTAATAATGCAGTTTACATTAAATTAATTGATGAGCCTTTTTGAGATAAAGGCTGATTCAGGCCTTCAGGGTACTTAGGCATTACATTAAAAAGATATTAACATATCAAGGCAGGTATCACGCAGGCTGAAACATTGTACTACACTACATGCAGTTCTCATTAGCGAGGCCTATTTGTACATGTCAGCTCTGTGTTGTTATTCCACTTGTGAAGGTGAGAGTATTCACATAGCCTACTTAAACAGAGAAAAAACTACTCTCTACTGAAGGAAAAGACTCTATACAAAACATTGTAACAGTGTGAATGCTGCCCCACAACTCAGCATTTACTGTCCTGCGGCCAAGAGTCCCTGACCAATGTGTCCCACTGACATACAATAACACTATCAAGCTTCCAGCAACGTGCTGGTGCTGAGTGCCAGCTGAATCAGTTATCAGACAGATGAGTTTGAAAATAACCAGGAGCCTCTCTGGTCTGGAGGCTCATGCACATGATGTCGCCTAAAATAGACACACATGTTTCATACTGTGGCTGTCAGCATGGCCGGCAGGCCAGCAGTTGGCTCACAGGAGGGATTCCAGTGATCCCGCCTATGCCTGTATTACCTCCGGGGTCGCATGCGTGAGCCCTTGAGCCTTTGAAGTCCAGTAATTACATAGCTCATCAACACATTTTTTGATATCCTGATAATTGACATTACGTGTACTTTCCTGTACCTCTGACCCGAAGGCAATGCTGTTTGATAAAGTCATTCATAACAATGTAATTTATGACTGCATCTCTCTCTATCTTCCCATTTTCCATCTCCCTCTTCTCTCTCTCTCTACCCTCATCTATCCATACTTTCAAAAACAACCTCATTCCCATCCACCCTCTCCAGGCTTTGAAAAAAACTGGTTTGTTGACATCTGACCCTCGGCTGCGTGATTGTGTCCGTCAGATGCGTCAATCCACACGTGACTTCACTGGGCCAGTCATGATGGACCAGCCGCTCTTCAGAAAGTGAGAAAAGCTTTGTTTATTAATACATACAATTCTTCACATGGGAATATCAGCCATTACCTGCCTGTCAAAAGCAAACTGTACACAATTTGCTTAAATAAACACTGAGTTTTTACCACTGCTGTAAATCCACAATGTGCCAATCTGGTGTGAATTCTAATGCTGCTTGAAAGTTGCATATCCAAAGCAGCTTTTGAAAACTGCAAATGAATCTGAAAAAGTTCCTAAAGGTTAGGTAAGGTTAAGGGTCTTTCATACTTGATTGGGGCTGTATAAAGGAGGTGATCTGTGTAGTCAGGGCTATTTGAGTCTGAGAGACTGACAGAGACAGCCGTTTTATGGCCGACAGCTGCTACAGACCAAATTCACGTGCGCACACACGCTTAAGCCAATGAGTAACGCGTGGAGAAAGACTGAGGGTTCTCCGGGGCGATCGGTAAAAGGGCATCATCCTGGTTGAACTTCAGACAGTGTCAATTATATTAGAGGACTCAACATATCAGCGAGCTCTGGACCGTCCAGACTGCTGTCCAAACGGTATTGTTTCCTAATTGGCAAGGGTCATTCACTGACTGCTGTTCTGATTCATCCTCTGGCTTGTAGCAGTAGTGGGTTACATGGTCTGGCTGACTTCTGACAACTTAATTAATCACATGCATCTTAGCTTGCTTGTTTTCTGAAATTCGAGAGGTGACATTGTTATCCATTCCCGAAGAACACTCAAGAGCTCACTATAAATAGGTTACTAGAAATAGAGAGAGCTATCTCCTCTTTTTTGATAAAATGTCCTGTATGAATAATGCAATCTCTTTCCACTCTCTTCCCTGGTGTCCCAAAACCTCACGCTAGCATTGCTTTGGATTAGTGAGGACTGCGGCCTGGATATTTCAGTTTATCCCTGCTGTGACAGAATGCACATTCCTTTCTTTGGGATCATGCAGTACTTACCAGTTAACATCTATAATAAACAGATAATAATCTAATAATATAGGTGGGCATGTTTGTTTACCAGTTCCTATTAGCTGAGTATTCATTGGCTGGAAGTAGGTCACTGTGAGCCAAATCTGATAGGATCACAAGATAACCACTTCAGGTTTCACATCGCTACACATCGTTACTGTATTGGGAAGTTTCCAATACAACGATTCAACTGGAAATGGAAATAGATAGTTTTAGTTTTATACACTTTTCTCAGGGGAAGAGTTGCTCTGGAGGCAGAAATCATCTCATTGGTTAAGTTAAACCTCAGTGGGTGGAGCCAAAGAATCACAGTTTTTGGGGTTAATTTAGGGTGAAAAGGCAAAGTCAGTTATCTAGCTATCTCAGCTGACCCCCGAAGTCTAACTTAAGTTTTACATTATCTTACAGTGGGACATTAGGCAACTCAAGTGCCTATAGTGTATTTATATTACTACATTATTTATATTAGGACTAATTTCTTTATGAGTTCCTTCTTTGCCATTCAATTTTGCCAGTGAGCTAATTTGTGTTTTTGCCTTTCGTTCTGTTCCTGTTATTAATAATGTTTTAATTGTATTAGAAATTATAAATCCACATCTAAACCCATTGCAGCATCTTTTGTCTTCATAATGTCAGTTCCATCACTTGTTGTCTTACAGGTGTGTGGGCAACAACATCATCCTGCTGACTCAGGCCTTCAAAAAAAAGTTCATCATCCCAGACTTTGAAGAGTTTGCCCGGCATGTCAATGAGATGTACGCCAATGCACAGCGGCAGGAGGGAGGACAAGTAAGTAAGGGAGGGAATACACACACACACACACACTGAACCAGTGTCTGCCCATTCATTACCGTACGTTCATATTGTTCTCTGCGTCTCTGTCTGTGTGCAGGTAGCTGATTACATTCCTCAGCTGGCTAAGTTCAGTCCTGATCTTTGGGGAGTATCTCTCTGCACAGTCGATGGACAGAGGTAACATCAAGTTCAAGTTCAAGTTTATTATTTGTCCCAAGTGGGCGATATGTGTTGTAGCAAGCATAAAAACCAAATAGCAAAATATAAAAACATACAATATACCACAGAAACATACAACAGTTTACATAGACAAGTAAGTATCCACCGTAACCCCCCAAGACATCGACATTCCATGTAAATCAACGCTACAAATATAATATACTGCACCTCAATATTAGTAATGTCACAGTCTCTGTAGCACCATCACCATGGTAGTGGGCTAATCAACAACAGCAGCAGGTACCTCCTCCTGCCAACAGCATTCAAGGCTCGAATGGAGACAGGGATGAGGGAATGTTTTTACCTGTTTTTGGCCATAGGGGCACTTAAACGTAGGCCAGATGGTGACAGCTTGTACTCTGAGCTAAGAGGATGGGCACTTTCTGAACGGCTGGCCATAGGTTTATTAAGCACCTGCTTGTTGAATATGTGATTCAAACTACTGAACTGTACTCCCACTATCTTACTTGCCACCTTCACGATCTTATCCAAGGGCATCATGAGCTCAGCATTGTGACGTTACTCCATCAATTTGTCTCCATTCTGAAATCTTTAACCACTTACCGTCTCCCTAACACTCTCATTTTTCCCTTACTTTTTCATGACGCCATTGTGCAGACACTCTGTGGGCGACACCAAGGTCCCTTTCTGTCTGCAGTCATGTGTGAAGCCACTGGAGTATGCCATCGCTGTGCACGAGCTCGGCACTGAGCATGTGCACCGCTTTGTTGGCAAAGAACCCAGCGGACTCAAGTTCAACAAGCTGTCTCTTGATGAGGAGGGTAAGAGAGGGGTATACTATGGACTTTTTCCACACATGCCCTCTTGATATCTGCATTCATACAGACGCACTTGTTTTGGTGGGTTAAGGATGACTGAAGTACTGAGGGGAATTACTTAATTACACAACAACAAGCTGTAATCAATAATGCTAGATATGATTAATCCTGGCTTTGGTTAATGATTGTGTGAAGCAAAAAATAAATTAAATAAATAAGCCACCCTCTCCACCTGAAGGTTACTGAGAAATGTTGGCAGCATCAGCTCTTTGATCGGTAATTGCAGCAGGCTGTGGATTCTGACAACAGAGCAAAGATAGTGCAAGAACAGGACATCATTTTACAGTTTATCTTCAGGTTTCCCATCACAGGGCCTGTGAGCAAGACTGTTTACTATTGCACTGTATAGTCATCTCACCTTTTTAGCCATGTGTTATTACGTATTCACCTCTGGAACAAACTGGCAAGTGTTTCCATTTAATTAGCTGTTATTTTAGGTCCTTCTGTTTAAAAGCCACGGTAGTTTATTACCCTGGTGGTTAGGAGCAGGCCTGTGATAACATGCTCTCATTCCTTATGCAGATAAACCACACAATCCAATGGTGAATGCCGGAGCTATAGTCATCAGTTCTTTAATAAAGGTAAAATCTAAAGGCTTTTCAGAAGTGAACAGATTAATATGATGGTACACGTTCTGAATCATCAAAGGCTGTGGGTTTATGTGTGCTGAGATTTTCAATATAGGACACACACACACACACATACAAAGCCTCCTACGCATCTGGCTCTCCTTAATGAGGGTGTCCTGCAGGGAAAAATGAAGGGTGGCCTCCCTGGAAAAGAAAGTAATATTGTGTATCCCATAGCCTGTGACTTTAAATGCTGTAAGGACTCATACCAATGCAAAATGACCTAGAAGAATCAACACCTGAGCTACAATGTCAGGAGCAGCTGTCACATTGGCATAAGTAATCAATAAACTATTGGCTTTTCGCTTCCTGGCCTTAGCGGCTGGACTATGGTCAACACCATCTGATTGACCAGCAGCCAGGCTTATCCTTCAGCTTTGGCCTTACTGTAACACACGTGGGGGTGGATGGTACCCATAAATGGCTGTGTATGCCTGCTCTGCTGAGTTTTCCCTCTCGCTGGCTACCTGTCCTCACCAGCTGACTGCCTCTTATCATATGTGGGCCAGGATCAGCAGAGGGGGAGGGGCTTGAGTGTGGGACTGACGGCAGGGGCGTGTGTGTTTCTCTGGCCAATCACAGCCCTGGGAGTAGAAGGTGTGTTAGCCACCCCTGTTTGCGTGTGTGTGCATGTGTGGGGCACGTTTGTGTTTGTGTATAGAGTGATAAGGTTATATACACAGAGGATCGAGATTTTACGTGCAGGTAGAGAGAAAAGACTGAAAGTAAAAACTCGATTTTTATTTTTTTTTAACTTTCTGCAACATTTATGCCCTGATGGGAGCAGCTGTAACTCCAAAGTGTAAATGTCACAACCTTATGAGTTTTCTTGGGAAAAAACAGTTGGCATATCAGGGAGAGCCCCACAGAGCCTCACATAAAGCCAACTTCATTATTGACCATGAAATCAACCCTTCAGCTCCAAGCAATATTTGATATCATCTTTAACCTTTAAGGCTAGAGTCGTTAAAAGCAATATGGGAAAACAATACCTTCCCTCTATTTGGTAACTTTACAACTTGGTAATGATCTTTTACTGGACAGTGAAATTCAACCTACCCCCAAGAGCCCTTGCCACAGTCTTCACATTGCCACATGGACTGACAGTCAGAAAGACACTCTCTACACATCATACTCAGACGCCCACCCACAGCGACACTCAAACCTATGGCAGGGTGTCAAAGTACTCAAACACTGCCATCTGTAGGGACTGAGTGACTCTTTACGTATAAAAATCACATCATAAACTGACTTTTTCCTTCTTTTGACAGCCTGTTTCAAACAAGGCAGAGAGGTTTGACTACGTAAGTGAATATTTTTGAGTTTCTAACTTACATATTCTAGGACTCTGCTCATTTGTTTGCTCTCCCACCTGAAACCATCTGCTAATGTGTTATCATTATAGGTAATGGACTTCTTGAAAAGTATGGCTGGCAATGAGTTCGTGGGCTTCAGCAATGCAACGTGAGTGTTGTGCAACAAAAGAAAATGTTCCCTATTTGTCCTGCACCACATGAAGTACAGCTTCTCATGCCTGTTATGTTCTTACAGTTTCCAGTCAGAGAAGGAGACCGGTGATCGGAATTATGCAATTGGTTATTATCTGAAAGAGAAAAAAGTGAGTCTTACAGAGCTTTGTGTTGAATTTACAGTAACTATAATCAAGTGCTTGTTCAAGTTTCCAGTGTAATCTTAGCAGAGGAAATGAATATCTACTGAGTCTGACCTGAAGCTGTGGTCCTTTCAGTGCTTCCCTGGTAACGCAGATATGATAGCGGCCCTGGACTTCTACTTTCAGGTGAGACTCTGCACCTTTAACGTTTTCATATTCTGCAGGTGAAACTTGAAACTCCTCTGTGTCTCTCTGGTTCAGCAAAGGTCTGATTGTTTCATTTGTTTCTTCCATTCCAGCTGTGCTCCATCGAAGTGACCTGTGAGTCAGGGAGTGTCATGGCTGCCACCCTGGCCAATGGGGGCATCTGTGCAATCACAGGAGAGCGTGTGCTGAGTGCCGAGGCAGTGCGCAACACCCTGAGCCTCATGCACTCCTGTGGCATGTACGACTTCTCAGGACAGTTTGCCTTCCAGGTGAGTCGCTGGGACTTACAGCTTAGGGTGGTAGCACAAAGTAAAGCTATATTACTCTTCTCTTTTTTGCTGGCTGATTGTTCACTGTGATTGGCTCCACAATTGACCTTTTTTTTTCCATGATGATCCAGTTTCTGATGTTTATGGAGAGCCACAAACTTTGTTCTCTGTAATGGATGTGAAATACACAAAAAAGTACAAGTACACAAAAAGCTACTCAATTACAGTAATGGGAGTAAATGTAGTTAGTTACTTCCACCCTTGATAAGGTGTTGCAGCAGGGCCTCTACTGTTGCGTTTACTGACTGCGACCTATTTGTTGTCTCTCTTTAGGTGGGCTTGCCTGCTAAATCTGGCGTCTCGGGTGCTGTGCTGTTGGTCGTCCCCAATGTCATGGGAATGATGTGTTGGTCTCCCCCGTTAGACCGGCTGGGAAACAGCGTTCGTGGAATTCACTTCTGTCAGGTATGCTGCCACAGTTTTATCATTTTGTCATTCATTCTTGAATATAACAAATTGTTAAGATTCATAGAAGTTTCAAATATTCCGTCTTTTTCCACCTTTGACTGATTAGGAGCTGGTGTCTCACTTTAACTTCCACAACTACGACAACCTGAGACACTTCGCTAGGAAGCATGACCCCAGAAGAAGATCAGATGATGACCCAGTAAGAGCCAGCTTCACTGTCACATGTATTTACAGTATGTTACAGCTGTTATTCAGGCTGCCTATTCATAGTATCCTGTTACATCACCACACGGCCAATCTTGGTAGGAAAATAACAGGTGACTGTCATGAACAGGTGATTATGATCAAATGACAGCCACAGCCAGTGAGCTGTGTTTATGGTAAAGCATCATATTGGCAGGAAACACATGTGACATCATGGGAATACTATAAATTGAGGTGAACTTTCTCCCCAGTGTTGAATTGTAAATCATGTGCTTCCCAGAATAATAAATGGCCATCAGACAGTATTCTTTCTGTAGCCTAACCGCATTTATAAACAATCCATTATCATAATGTTTGCCTTTTTGCCTCATTAGAACAAGTTGGTGGTGAACCTGATGTTTGCGGCCTACAGCGGCGACGTCTCTTCTCTGAGGAGGCAAGTAGAGACAGAAACTTGGCCTTTACTTTTTCATCACAAAGCTCCGGCGCCAGACTAGTGGACGAGAGCCCGATGATACAATCTTAATAATTCATTCATGGCTTTTTTTGAACATGTCTCCTTTCATATTTATGTAACGCAATTTTATTTCTTTTACTTTTGTAATTTTAGGGCTATTCAGCGAGACACAGTACCTTGACAGTTAGCCATCTATCACCTGAGTTAACCTTTTCCATGTGCATTCTCTCTCTCTGTTCCTCCGTCTGCACCTCTTGGTTATCCCTTCAGGTTTGCCCTTTCCGCTGTGGACATGGAGGAGAGAGACTACGACTCTCGCACTGCACTCCACATCGCCGCTGCCGAAGGTGACATTTAATCATTAGTTAATTCATTCTTCAATAATGTCTGCCTGATATTAAAACTAGAATAAATGAAATGTGACATTTACATAACAATGTGTTGGGCTGGTTTGGAAAGATGGCGGGCTTATCATGGAGAAGAATGGCTTAGTCTTGCTTTGACATGGGATCGTTCACTTTCTATTTCAGGCCATGTGGACGCAGTCACCTTCCTAACAGAAGTGTGCAAAGTGAATCCCCATGTGAAAGACAGGTATGGCTCTTATATATCTACCCATTAAATTAAGAAAGGTAGGAATCTTTTCTTCTCCGCATTGCCAACCATGACAATCTATCTATCTCCATATTGCCTTATGTTCTTTATTAGATGGGGAAACACCCCCATAGATGATGCCATGCAGTTCAGCCATGACGGTGTGGTGGCAGTGCTGCAGGAGTACCAGCGTATGTACGACGACTCCCAGTCCGACACAGAGGAGCAGAAGACCACACTGGACACACTGAAGGGTGTCATTTGAGCCATATGGGACAGTGAGGGATTGTCATGGAAATTAAACTTGTCTATTCTATGAAATACCTAAGACCTTATATGCCCAAGAGGATTGAAAAGAAATAGTGTGATTGGGAGGATTAATGAATGAATGTATCTTTAATGAGGTAACACAAATACAGTACGTGTTATAATGATGGTGGGATCATCTGTAGATCGTTATAACTTAACATAAGTGCAGAATTAAGTGCCTTTTTATTGCGTTTCTGTACATTTCTGTACAAGCAATGGTTTGAGAACGTAAAGTATCAACGTAGCACTGCATAAGACACCAACAGGCAATCTGCTGCTTGTCTGGAGGAACATGGATGCCATGATTTGGAGCCATGATTTGGCTGTAGTTGCCATCATGTTTATGTTTACTGTTGCTTAGCCGCTATTGGAAAATGCCACTGTGATGTAAATATGTATATGCTTTGTGTTTATTTATTTCTATTATATTGAAACATGTTTTGCTTCACCAATGCTAATATCATTATTTTATCAGTGCCCTTTATGCTCCAGTGTAATGGCCGCATAATTCCAAACCTGTAGCTTTGTTAGAAATGTTATCAGCGAAGAAGAGTGCTGCTGTAGCCTAATAATTATTCTACCTCAAAAGGAAGTAATTCAGTTGCATTTGTGTCTGTACATTGGAAGGAGTGTTTCACTGTGGTTGGTGTCAGTTCGTGTCTCATAAACCAGCTCAACATTTAGATTTATCCACTGCTGAGAGCTTGAGATGTTGACTGAGATGTGTGACGTGGGGGTTAGGTGATGTTTTTGAGAAACTGCGCTCTCATTTCACCTTTTTGCCTGTCTTTACACGCTAAAGCGTGAAATGTGTCATTTTCAACATATCTATATGTCTTTGGTGTTTGGGACAACACACATTTGTATCAACGTGCACAAATGATTGTCTGCACTGTGCTAGACGCTCAACTAAGTTATGTGATACAAGATGCGTTTTCTGCAACTCAATCGCATATCAAAGGAATTATTTTTGTTCATTGTCTATTTTAATTAATGTGCAATTTCATTTTTTAACTTTTGCTCTTCAGTGAAATGATTCCTCGGGTAGGACTTTGAAGCTAAGCTTTAGTCTGTCGATGTAAAAATCTGTCATCCTGCTGTAAATAAAAGAAATCTCAAAACCGTTTCAGTCATTTTATTAAACAATATACAGTATGAACATGAGACTCAAACAAGGTTTTGTTTTGATTTTAGCATGATGAGAGTATGGATAATGCCAGACTTTATAGCAAAGGCAACAACTTGGCAGTTAGTATAGTATTCCCCTCAACAAGATGCTCTATAAACACACATAATGTCACATTAGTTCACATCAGAGATAACATGAGGTACATAGAAAAAAACAGCTTTTGTGATACAATTGCCTGAGGTTGTCTGACATACATAAAGTATGAACTTGCATTGTTAAGAGTCATGGTTATGGACCAACCGCACCATGGATAATGAACCAACACCTGTAATTAAGCTTTAGTTGATTTCGGAGGAAGCTATTGCTTTCGTTCCTGGACAGATACTAAAGATATTGTTGTAATAAGTGCTGCCACGGTACCAAACTTAATGCACATCCAAGCCGCGGGCTGCTCCCCACCATCAACAACATCCCCCACAGCAACAGCTTCACTTCAAGCCCTCGGGCTCCTCCAGGCCAGAGTGTGTGAGCAGCTCCCCGTCCCAAAGTCCGAACGCCGGGCAGAGAGGCCCACTGAACCGGGCCTTGACGGTGTGGATGACCTTGGGTTTCTGGATGTCCACCAGTCCCAGCAGGCCAGCCTCGTAGTCCAGCAGGATGCCCACGCGGTCCGGCTTGCCAACCAGCATCACAGGCACCATCTTGTTGCCAGTCATGGCAAACCACTTGCGCTGGGCATAGCCGAACACCAGGAGGAGCCGTTGGTGTTCGGCTATGCCCAGCGCGAGAGATCGGAAGAGCACACGTCTGA
>OMOV01009999.1:0-16755 GCA_900312565.1 Beryx splendens
CTCCTTGCACGCTCTCCCCCTCCTACACACTCAATCCCCGCATTTAGAGCAGAGTAGTTGTAACGAAGGTATAAATGGCAAATGTAGCGAAACAAAAAGTAGATTACTGGCTCAAAAATATACTTGCGTAAAGAGTAGAAGTGCTGTTTTAAAAAAAAAGGAACATGAAAAGTACTCGTTCCTTAAAAAAACTACCTTTTTTACTCATGTGCACTACTTGTAACGCGTTAACTACCCTCCCCTGTGCGTAGTGGTTTACTTCTTGTCCCTGTTTTCCCTCAGAGACACTCCGGTGTTCTGCGCATTAGTGAACGGTGATGGAGAGATGGGGGATTTCCTGAGGCTTCCCTATTTTCTGAAGAGGAGAAATGCATGGCGAGAGGACGAGAGGGAAAAGAAGGTGAGTCCTCTTTCATCATGATCATGCATGTTACCTTAATCTAAGGATGGCATAGTGATAAATCAACTTTCTTGTTCTGTGTAATAATATATTAGCTCCACGACATTGACACCCTGAAGAAGTTCCTGAGCAGCAAGAAGCCTCAAATCATTGCCGTGTCTGGAGAGAACAGGTCAGTTCACCTGCATTCCCTTTTCCCTCTACGTTCTCTGACCAATAACGAACCCCGCTGACACGCCTGTATATTTGTCTTGCTTGTGTCCCATGTACTGCGAACCTCAGGGACGCCCAGCTGGTCATCGATGACATAAAGCGCACAGTCAGTGAGCTGGAGCAGGAGTCTTCTTTTCCCTCCATAGCGGTGGAACTGGTCGACAATGAACTTGCCATCCTCTACATGAACAGCAAGAAGTCAGAGGTCAACTGACACATTTCAGATCTCAGATCCATTTTTAACAAAAAAAAAAAACCTCTCCCACCCCACAAAACTCTCTGTAGTGTGCCTCTGTCTCTTTCCCTCTGTTTCTTTCTCCCTTTCTCTCTCATAACGTTCAGGCCTTTGTCTCTAACCTTTCTTCCTGCTATACAGGCAGATTTCCGGGATTATCCTCCGCTCCTGAGACAAGCTGTTTCTGTGGCCAGGAAGATCCAGGATCCTCTAGTTGAGTACGCACAAGTCTGCAGCAGTGATGAGGACATCCTGTGTCTGAAACTCCACCCACTTCAGGTGAACACATCTGACAGTACAGTATAAGACTTTTGTGCAATATAAAACTGCAGTATGACGGGTTTTTATGCCATTTTACAGACTTTGATATCAACAAATTTGTGTTATTGCTCTTCGAATACTTATTTGAAATTATATAGTTCAATTTGATGAATTTCAGGATCAGGCATGTATCAGAATCATCAATGATACCATACCTATTTGACAATTTATGCCAAAAAATGACAAACAAAATGTGTTTTATTGTATTTTTATATGAAAATCTCATGACTTTTACTTCCTGGAAAACTAATCTTTATCATTGACCTCATGCTGCACCAGGAAGAATACATAAAAATTCCAACCAATAAAACCATCACAGATTTAACAATCCCGCCTCCCCCACCAAATTAAAACTGCCTTTCTCTCCTTAACTGATATCCCATTGATTTACACTTTTGAATGATCCCTTCTCGCCCTAAGACCCACCCAAATATGTTTCAACAGAAAATACATCGCATGAAGGAAGCAAGATGCTCTCAAAATGTGGTTTCATTGTGACTCTAAGTCCATATGAGGATTCTGACTGTCCTCTAACTTCCATGTAGGATTATGTGGTGAAGGAGGATCTGCTGAATGCTCTGCAGTGCGAGTTCATCAACCGGGTCAATGAGGTGGGTGTGGATGTGAACCGGGCCATGGCTCACCCCTACACCCAGAGTTTGGTCCAGTACATCTGTGGCCTCGGCCCGAGGAAAGGAGCCCATCTGCTGAAGGTGAGACAGGCGCTGCAAGAGGTTTTGTCCTGTTGTGTTCCTGTCAGCAGATAGATAGAGCAAATGTGTTTTCTGTTAAACCATTCGAACAAATCATATGTGCTTGCGGTTTCAGGTCCTGAAGCAGAACAACACGCGTTTGGAAAATCGCACTCAGCTGGTCACTACGTGTCACATGGGTCCCAAAGTCTTCATCAACTGTGCCGGATTCATTAAGATCGACACGGCCTCTCTGGGAGATAGGTCAGACTGTGGACGTGAACTGTATTATTATTGATATGATTATAAAATTTACCACTACATCACTGGTCATGACAATTGTGGGCTTAGAACAGAAATGTACTTATTCATTCATGTCAACATATAACAGAATGTTTGCAACAACAGCAGTAGCAATTAAACTGGCATACAATTATGTGATAATGTGACATAATTTTATAGAAAATCTATTTATTTGCATCATTGCCAGTTTGTTTATTCATTGTCTGATAGAATCTCATTGCCAAGCATCTCTCTGCAGCACAGAATACACCTAATAAACATAAAAAATATGTTAATGTTGATATTGACATAAGATTATCATGAATTTCATTATTTTATCGACATGCTTGTGTTATTGTATAAGAGACTAACAACAGCAGTAGAAATATGCAGTAATGTGGCAGACTCTTTTTATTTTCATTGCTAGTGTGTTGATTCATTGTCTGAAAGAATCTCATTGCCGAGTGTCTCTCCCTGCAGCACCGACTCCTACATCGAGGTTCTGGATGGATCGCGGGTTCACCCAGAGACGTATGAGTGGGCGCGCAAGATGGCTGTGGATGCCTTGGAGTATGATGAGTCAGCGGAGGATGCCAACCCTGCTGGAGCTCTGGAGGAGATCCTGGAAAACCCGGAGCGGCTGAAAGACCTGGACCTGGATGCCTTTGCTGAGGAGCTGGAGAGGCAGGTCAGTGTGAATAACGGAAGGCTGCCAAATTAGACTGTGGTAACAGAGTAATTCTCGCTCTCTAAGTGCGTGTTCACACCAAGCATGTTTGGAGCGGTTTATTCAAGGTCTGGAGTGTTTACTCTTTTAGTCTGATTCATTTGGGCAGGTGAGAACGATGCCATTCAAACCCGGGTGCCACCAAATAACTGCACCAAGACGCCTGACATTGCAGGCCTCAGTTCTCTACCAAGTGAACTGTGGTCCGGTTTGTTAGAGGTGAGAATGTAATCGTACCAACTACAGGAAACAACCCCATAGCACAAGGTTTTATGGGGGTAAAGAGACAGATGTTGACATCTGATAGCCAGCAGCTACTCCTAGCTAACAAAATGAAGTGAGGGCTAACCACAATCTGCACTGATGCTCATATTCAGCTTTTTCTTAATGTGTTCCTAACTGGTATGAACGTCAGAGAAAGTAGATCATGGCGAAGAGTGCAGACAAATCCATCGGGTTACCAAAACTCTCTGTCTAATAAATGAGCTGCTTGTGAGTCCATGTGACTGATGTTTACAAGCCCCGGTTCCCGTGTAATTAGGCTTTTCCACTGTGGTTTGGACTAAAGAAAACAAACTGACACTGTCTGTGTTCTCTAGGGCTATGGAAATAAAGGCATCACTCTGTATGACATCCGTGCCGAGCTGAGCTGTAGATACAAGGATCTGCGGTCCACCTACAGAGGTCCGAACACAGAGGAGATCTTCAACTTACTCACCAAGGAGACACCAGAGACATTCTACATCGGTAATGATAACAAGATCCTCACTGATATTTCAACTGCTCATTATGTTTCAGCTGTATTTTTTGTTTAATGTTTACATGAATCTCAGAAGTGGGCATCAGCAGTCTGGGTTGCTCCCTCCAGGTAAACTGGTGACCAGCGTGGTGACAGGCATCGCTCATCGGCGCCCCCAGGGGGAGAGTTATGACCAGGCTATAAGGAACGATGAGACGGGTCTGTGGCAGTGTCCGTTCTGTCATCAGGACAACTTTCCTGAACTCAGCGAGGTGAGTTTTTCTGTTTATTTATCATTCTGACTGTGTAATATTGGTAGCTTAAAACAAGTTTACTGAATCATTCATGTTGGCATTTATTTGTTTGAAACCACAGCGGCAGAAATGCATGCAAGTGGCATGCAAGTGATTCTGCTTTCTCTCTTGCAGGTGTGGAATCATTTTGACAGTGGCTCCTGTCCCGGTCAGGCTATAGGTGTGCGCTGCCGCTTGGACAACGGAGTCACTGGTTTTGTCCCCACTAAGTTCCTTAGCGACAAAATGGTCAAGCATCCTGAGGAAAGAGTCAAGGTTGGGTTGTGCATTCAAATATTCAGCAATTGGAACTCATAGCTGTTGTGTTTAAACCTGTTGTGTTTTGGTGATTTTCATGTTTTAACTTCAATGGAAGAATTGCATGCTCCTCTATGGGTTAAGAAAATACTGCAACCCTTGGGTTTATGGCACCTTTTCAAAACCAGCTAGAAAAATGAAAAATGTCTGGTCATCAAGCTAAAAGTAAAGCCATTTGTCATTGTTTGTGAAAAGTTGGCAATTTGGAGATACAACAGTGAAGTGTAATCTGTTATTCATAATACAGTATATTGGTTTGTGGTGTGCATACTCCCATCTGAAATCAGTTGAAGGATTGTCTTTGCGCTCTCTGCTGTAACATGCTTAACAAGAGGAGCTGACTTCGATTAAAGTTCAAACAATTGTGACCTACAAATAGAGCAGATGCCATATTTTAAAATGTAAATGGGGAGTGTGTAGTCGCTCGCACACAGGAAAAGGCCAAGTGAGGGCCAAGGAAGACACACAGGAGAGAGGGGAGGGAGAGAGGGATTTCCGTTCAGCAACATTACTAAACTTGCGTTCCTTCAGGCTTTGTCCACTAGAGGTCAAGAGCAGTACAAGCCTTCAGATTACCAGATCGTATGGTGTGTGCTCATATCTACAGGTGGGTATGACGGTGCACTGCAGAATCATGAAGATCGACATCGAGAAGCTCAGCGTGGATCTCACCTGTCGGACATCAGACCTGTCAGACAAGAACAACGACTGGAAGCTTCCCAAAGACACGTACTACGATTTTGACACTGAGGGTGAAGACATGAAGAAGGAGGAGGAGGCAAAGATGAAACAGCAGAGAACAAGTTTGTATCAGGGAGCTTTCACCATCCCATATCTTCAATTGATAAATAAGAGAAGATGGAATTGTTTTGCTTATTGCTTACATATCTCCTTCTCTCTTTGCTCTTCACAGCCTACATCAAGAGGGTGATCGCCCACCCGTCCTTCCACAACATCAACTTTAAGCAGGCGGAGAAGATGATGGAGTCCATGGACCAGGGAGACCTGATCATCAGGCCGAGCAGCAAAGGGGAAAACCACCTCACTGTCACCTGGAAGGTGGCTGAAGGAATCTACCAGCACATCGACGTACGGGAGGAGGGCAAGGAGAACGCCTTCAGCCTGGGACACACCCTCTGGATCAACAATGAAGTAGGTTGTTTTTACTGGTGAACTGGGTCTCAAGAGGATTTGTGCACAGATAATGTGAATATATTACATTTTACTTTTCATATTTCCTATATTTTTATCCTCAGGAGTTTGAAGATCTGGATGAAATCACGGCCCGATACGTCCAACCAATGGCTGCATTTGCTCGTGATCTGCTTGGTCACAAATATTTTCAAGAATGCAGTGGCGGAGACAGAAAGGGAGTAATATATTGATAATATGGATAATTTTCAGTTGTGTTAGGGGAAATATCTATATCATGGTTAATGTGTAATGTGTCATCTACCTTTGCTGGCGATTGTGAAGACTGTAAGAGGCAGAGTTTTACCCTTTTGAAGTATTCCTTAACAATCATCAGCTGCTGGTTTTCTGAATTACAGAAAATGGAGGAGGTCCTGGTGAAAAGCAAGAAGGAGAAACCTACTTTCATCCCGTACTATGTGTCTGCCTGTAGAGAGCTGCCAGGGAAGTTCCTGCTTGGTTACCAGCCCAGAGGAAAACCAAGGTTAGCTGGTGACTGCCAACCACCACCCACTGCCTTTGTGATGTTAACGAGCACCCATTCATACCAAGAACGCATTTGTACACATATAGAAATGTGATGCACTTGGCTCGGTTTTAAGCCGTGTGCATTGGACAACTGGGAGAATCACCTCTTGTGCCAGAGTGGAGCTGCTCGCACCCAAACAGAAAATGTGTGTCAAGAGCAAAGGGGAAAGCATGAAGGGCTTTTTGTCTTTGCGGCTGTTGCCCGCCAAGAAAAAACAAGATTACTGAGCTTTTTTAAAGGCAGAAAAAGGCGTGGACGACAGCATTAACCCTTACATGTCGCTATCTTGTAGTGTAAAGGCAGTAGACTGCATCATCACTTTTGAGTAAGATATTGGAAATGGGAATGTTACACTCAGAATTTCATATTCTAGTTGCTTCAAGAATTTGCAATCTTATGATTTCAGGGTTTTTATCAAAAGTAAGCAGTTACTGTAAGGACTTGTCTCTTATGTTGCATAAACTACTTGACATCTTTAAAGAAGTTGCACACACACCAATGAAGAGGTGAATAAAAATGTTGGCCTCCTGGATGACCGTTATTTGGTCCTCCCTTAATACATCCCACAATGCAATGCAAAGATCTGTTTAGTGCAATTTCCTACATTTCTTATAGTTTACAAACTCAAGAGATCAACACATTTGTCTTTTGCCATTGCAAGCAGTTTTACTACATATAACCACAAAACACTGTAAATTGTCCTTCATTGTTTCAGGAGAATTAGGCACTGTTCGTCACAATAATTATGTAAAAACTCCTGGAGCGGCTAATAATGTTGTTTGACAGGATCGAATTTGTGACCATCACGCCCGAGGGATTCAGATACAGATCCCAGATTTTTCCCACAGTCAATGGACTCTTCCGCTGGTTTAAGGACCACTACCAGGAGCCGGTGCCAGGTCAGAGCCTACAGAAAATCTGTCCTACTAAAGCTACACAGTAAAATGAGAGATCCAGCATGGTTTGTGTCTGATGAGGGGTTTTGCTCTTTATTTCACCAACAGGAATCACTCCCAGCAGCAGCAGCAGAACACGCACTCCTGCATCCATCAATGCCACGCCAGCCAATATAAATATCGCAGGTTAGTTCCTCTCAATCAATACAATCTGTGTAATATTGGTGAGTTTAGTGGAGTATTGGATTCTTCACCTCAATAGGATGCCACAGAGCGTGCTGTCCTCTCATTACAGCGTACACCATGGATTGTGTATACATCCCTTTGTGTGTTTTCTTTCTGCCCGCTCTATTCAGATCTGACCAGAGCAGTCAGCGCCCTCCCTCCCAACATGACCTCTCAGATGTTCAATGCCATCGCCGCAGTAACGGGCCAGGGTCAAAACCCTAACACGACCCCTGCCCAGTGGGCATCCAGCCAATATGCGTACAGCGGCAGCAGCACTGGGGGAGGGGGCAGCAGCAGCGCCTATCACGTACGTTTGGCAGATCCTCCAGCTCTCCGGTTCATATGGAGTACCCCAGGGCTCAGTTCTTGGGCAGTTCTGTTTTCTTTATATATGTTACCTCTGGGGCTCATTAATCGTCAGCATGATGTTTCCTTTCATTTTTTATGCTGACAACACGCAGCTTTATTTCTCAGTGGATGGCTCAGAATTTCCTCCAACTATATGCAGATAAAACCGAGGTTCTCATTATTGGCCACAAACATGTAGCAAAACAAATTCAGCAGTCTCTGGGTGCCTTTACTAACTGCCTGTGTCCAAAAACTTAGGTGTTCTGTTTGATCCTGACCTGAACTTTGAACAGCATATTAAAGACAATGTATAAGGTTACTTCTTTAACTTGAGGAATATTGTTAAAATAAAATGTTTTTACCTTGCAGCCTCTCAGGTCATTTATTCTCATTTATTTATTTATTATTTGCTTTTTGAAAAGTGCTATACAAATAAAGTGTATTATTATTATTCTCCAGTTGACCTCAATGTTCCTCAACCCAAGTTTTCCCCCCAGCTAATCTTTGATATTTCTGACTCACACAGGTGTTTGCCACTCCTGCCCAGCAGCCTCTCGCGACGCCCCTCATGACGCCGAGCTACTCGTACACCACCCCAAGCCAGCCGCAGAGCATCAACACCCCGCAGTATCCCAGCAGCACCCCACAGTCCTCACACGGGCGCCGCCCCTCCTCCTCCACGCCATCCTCGTCCTCCTCTCACCACAGGACGCCACAGTTGCAGCCCAAGTAAGTCACTTCACAGTTTAACAAAAAGCCGCCATACAGGTGGGGACTCGAGTCACATGACTTGGATACAATAATTGGTTGAGACTTGACTTGATGCCTGAAGAGAATACTTGAGATTTGACTTGTAGATGTACTGTGATGACTTGAAAAAGTTTCTTAAGTCTCAACAAAAGATCTTGTGTATGTGTAAATTACTTGATTGAAAGTTAATGAGTTTTTTAAATTCTGTTTTATGGATTGATTGGTTATATTGAAGGTGAAATTGGTTATAGAAATCAAACTCATGCAGCACAAATTTTTATACTATTAAAACAATATTGCATTGAAAAGCCCTAGATATTTAGTTTTCTTTTAAATTGATACTGGACTTGCGATTTGTTATGACTGGACTTGGTGTTCTACATTTAGACTTGAGACTGACTTGGGACTCAAGCAAAGTTGCCTTGGTCACACCTCTGGTTACCGCTTTTAGAAAGAAAAGAATAAAGAATTCTGGGAACACAGAGAGATCTATATTCTCTTCTCCTCGATGTCCCGTTCCCAAATCCTCAGGTCGACTTCGCACACCGCAGTGGACTGGGGGAAGATGGCCGAACAGTGGCTCCAGGAGAAGGAGGCAGAGCGCAAGAAGCAGAGGCCCAGCAGGATGACGCCGCGACCCTCGCCCAGCCCCATGATCGAGAGCACGCCCATGTCTGTCACCGGAGACGCGACGCCGCTGCTGGATGAGATGGATCGCTAGGTTTCTCCAAGCTCTGCTCGGTTCTACTAATCCTCCCCACAGCTACAACACAACTTTAGTTGTTACAGGGGGAATACACTTTTGTTTAAACAACATGGATATGTGAAACCACACCTCTTAAAAGAGTTCTTTGTCCTCCAAACCAGTTTATAATGAGCCAAGGACTTTTTCCGTTTCCAATACAAGGCAATATCAGCCAACTCCCATCTGTTGTTCACTTTTACCCAGTTGCGGTATTTGTAGAATATGCAGGAAACAGTGGTCTTCATTTATCAACCTGTGTGTTGCTCATAGTTGGTGTGAAAAATGGAGCCGCATTAAAATTCTTCTCTGCATTTATCAGTGTTGTAGACACAAGAGGATACGTTTGTATATCTGTTGCGTGTCTCATTCAACAGATTCACTGGCGTATCTCCATATGTGAAACATTCTGTGATTGTTCGACAGTTCTCCACTTCCAGAGCCAGCAAATGCTAATATTCAAACTGAATTCTGTGCTGTTGATCACTGTAGAATTACTGAGGCCTACTTTGCAAAATCTTCAGTAAAAACACCCCATTAGCTCTGCAGCATGAAAACATCTAGTTCCATTTTCACTGCCACAGTAGTAAATAACTGTAACTGAATATAAATGGGGCCATAAACACAAATAGTATATAGGCCCAGTTAACGTTGATTATGACTATGTAAAGCTTAGATACTGTAAGCTAATTTCTAGAGAGAAGTTAAAATGTTTTTTTTGGTTGAGATTTCAAAGAAAAATACAAAGTTTGTATTATAAATAAGTCACAGTGATCGATCAACCTCACAGAGGCTTTACGGATATGCAAACACTTGACCCTCTAGACAGAGTTTATGTCTTTACTTTTTGCCTCAGCTTTTTGATCTCAAGTTATTGTAAATATAAACACTAATACCACATCCCAATACGTAAATGTCACAATGAGTGTGTATAGTGTGAACACTATAGTTTCCAAACAAACAAATTTCTTTATATCTTGATTACCGGTAATAAACGAGGCCAATTGAAACTGCATGCTTTGTCCGAATCAGACTTTAAGCTTAGTAACTCCAAGTGCATGCATTTAAAATATCAATGAATGAATAATTCATTTGAGGTTGATTTGAAGTCATTTATTTTATTTTAAGGGGTCAAAGCAGAAAATGTCCAAGACTTAAATATTCTCTTATTATTCTCTTCTAATGTTGTCTTCATTTCAGCTTTATCATATTGCAGCATTATGTTCTTGCATTCCTGTTATCACTTGAAGCTTTTTAGTAGTTTCTGTCAGCTGCAGGTGTTTCTTAGCTCTGCTAGCTTGGTGGTGTGAGCCTTATTGCTGTCTAGCCTCTGTCATGCAAAAGCTGCCAGCTGAACATAATGTCAGTGTGTCCCATAATGAAAAAGAACTATATTACATTTTTGTGTGTGTGTGTGTGTGTGTGTGTGTGTGCGTGCGTGCGTGTGTGTGTGTATGCATGTGTTTGGGAGCAGCATGAGAGTGAGGGAGTGGTATGCATTGCCGAAACAACCAGTACTTACTATCCATATACAGTTGTCACTACCGTATGTCAGTATAAGTAATTGCATTTGTTGGCTGCTGTCAGTGTATTAAGCCTTTTCTTATACCCATGCACATTTTGTTTGGACCAACTGAAGTAACAAATGTAAGCTACACCTGTGAACAAAACCTTCTATATCTGCCTTTCAGTATACCTACTATGTGTCCAGTAATAAAAAAGAAGAAATCCTTGGTTAATAAGCATCTTTTTCTGTCTTTTTGCTTGCATGAATCAGAGGTGTGTATGTGTAAGCATTGAGGCATTGCCTTCCACTTGAACTAATGGAAAACACAGAATGAGAACATTTCACTTGAATCGTGGCAATGTGTACTCAAAAACATCACCACAGGTAGTTTGAGTATTGTCACAGCATCAGTCAAAATTTGACCTTTAAATCTAAATCCATACTTTTAATCGGCATGCAAATTTTAGGTATACAAACCTATACCCAGAACATATTCTCAAAGTTTCTGCCACTTTTTCATTTCCTCATTGTGAGAAATGGCTTTATCACGGTTCGAGATGCCAAGCTCTTTTGAATGCTTGGGTGTCCTCCAAGAAATCTGGGACCCCGATCAGTATCATGAAAGTCCTCATTGTTGCACCGTTTCAACTGTTTGCAAGATTTACACAAGATAATCTGATAGTGTACAGTATATTCACAAATCCCCCCCTCTTATCTCTCAATATGCTGTAGGCCCGTTTATGATTACGCGTGTCAACAGTGATGCACATCTCATTCTTTCAGACTCATCCAGACAAATTCTTCTGGTGCAAAGCATGTGAGAATCAGCTGACGTGGGATTTCAGCCTCTGCACCGGGTGTTACAACCCTCATTGGGACGGGGTGAGAGGAGTGCGCACGGTGAGCACCTAATCCCTTGTTGAGAATGTGACCCCCTTCAACACTTAGGGCCAAAGTCCCCAGTCCCCATGAACAAAAGAACACAGTACATAAAGTTGGAATGCTAGCAAGGTTTCTTGGCACAGATTGTGTGTACAGTACAGTATGGAAAGAATGGTTCACAAAAAAAAAACAATCAAGCTAAGCAGGTTAGTGTTAAGCTGGTGAATAGCCTCTGCATTCACCGAGTTTTAATTTTCCCCTTATGATTAAATATTACATGCTGAGATTATGAGGGATATGCACACCAAAATGATTTGGAAAAACAAGGAAGAATTTGGGTTTCATTCCAAAATATATGTTGCATAACTTGCAGAAAAGGCTGCCTGAAATTCATCATAAAACAAATTATTCTAATATATAATTAGAATCATCAATCACATATATATATATAATATTAGTCTTGTAGGCAAAGATATATATTTTAATATAACATCATAGATATCTAATAACTTCTGTATTTTTAATTTCTACTTTTTTCTGACCTACTTTGATGAGTCATGGATGCAATGTAAAAAAAAAGATACATTTATAATCATAATTTTTATTCTAGACATGCATAATACAATATTACAAAACATGAATATTGTTTTACAATCAAAATGATGATTCCTGTAAACTGTGGCTTAAATACTGAGCCAGAAAAGCATATACTGTATAACTTATGCATTTCAGTCTCCATGAAACAAGTTTTTCTGATCATCAAGACCTAGGCTAGCCAGCTAAGTTGCCTTTTCACCCTATCCTTCTATGCACCAAACGACTCACTGTTGTCTGATAGACAGCGCTGCTTTCCTCCTTTTCTTCCTACTGAACTGCTCTTTCACTCTCTGAATAGATAACTGAATTGGACTCATAAAGGGTGTGTTGGTGGTGGTGGTGGTGCTCATGTAGTAGGACGCCTGCTTCGAGTTCTCAGATCTCTGTGGCCTGAGCTCGTCAGTGTTGTCAGTTTTGGATGACTCTGTCGGGACGTTCAGTCTGGTGAATGTCATTGGTGCGTGTGCCGTTTCATCGCCAGTAGGGACAGTAACTCTGTCGTCGAGAGCAGTGGGCATGGCTTTCTTTCTTGGTTTGCTCTCCTCTCCGACTGCCGGCCCGTGTCTCTTTGTAGTAAGAAACCCCCATTCACTACGACTCTCTGTTTCCTCAGTAGGCCTTCTAATTACAGTTGTAGGTCTGTTCAGTACACCGGCGCTCGGAGGAGTCGGGAGAACAGAAACGACATCTTCAGAGGTATTCTGGAAAGGCTGATTTTCACTGGAAAGAGGCAACACTACTTTCCCCCTCCTACTTCTCGGCCCTCTCTCTCTTGACCTTTGCCTTTTGGTTTGAGGAACATTGGAGTTTATAGCTGCAGTGGGGACTGATGTTCGTCCTCCATACGCGTCTGGCCTGAGTGAAACCTGCTCCACGGGCGCTGTGGTGGGGACTGATGCTGCAGTCAGTGCGGTAGTCGCTTTCAAATTGACCGCGGAGGAATTTTCGTGGGCAACGGCCACAATGGGAGCAGCGGAGCCGATTTTCCTCCTTTTTTTCCTCCCTTCTCCCTCTGCTCTCTCCTTTGACCTGTTCCTTTTGACTTTGGGGATTACAATGGGGGAACTGGCAGTGCTGACGACTGGTCTCCTTTCAGCATGGCCCCTAAACTTTTGTTGCTCAAGCTGTGCTGTCGGGGTTATGGTAATGACGGTGGGGACAGAAATGGCACTGAGGTTGTCTGTCGTGTTCACGAGGGATTTCTCTTTCGGAGCGATGTTCAGTACAGCATCTACAGGGGAACGAATAGGAAATATTTTGCTCTTTTTTCTCCTCTCCTTTCTTGACCTTCGGGTTTTTGCCTTGTGTCGAATCACAGTCGTTGTGCTGGTTGATGTAGAGAGAGGGATTATTGCTGTGTACAGTTTCAGTTCACCCTGTGCTGCTGGCTCCTTCTGGTCTTTAGTGAGTGACGTAGTGGAAACATCAACAATCTCCCTGTCCATCACTGGTTCATCTTTTAAGACGTCATTGGACTGCTCCTCTTTCCCTCCCAGATCATATTCACTCTCACTAATTCTGTTTGTATTTCTACCTGACTGGTAATTTATGTCTGCCTCACTAATGAAGTTGCTCTTATCAACGACTTCTTCTGCTTTGCTGCCAGAGGAAGGGGAACCTGTGGCTCCTTCCTCTGTCTTAGCCCCTGCGTCTACTTTCGGCTTTCTCTTCCTCCCATTTCCTTTTCCTCGTTGCTTTTTGGAGTTTTTCTTCTTCTTCCCAGTGTTCTTCCTCTTCTTCTTCTCAGAGCCTTGTGTCTCTCCTTTGGCGGGATCGGCGGTGGAGCTTTGGGAGGTGGAGACTGTAGCAAGCACCTTGATGAAATCCTCGGCAGCTGTGACCACGTTCCTGAGCGACGGCTGCTCAGGGCCGCCGGTCTGGGAGCCTGACATTGTAGACTGGGTTGCACTTTCCAGTTTCTCCTGCGCGTTGCTTTGCTGAGAGTCTTTTGTTTTGGGTGGAGCCAAAGTCAGCACGTCGATGACATCAATACCGCCAAAGTCATATGGGACCGACTCTTTGAGCTCAGCAACAGGGAACTTTTCGTACCTTTTACACCTATGAAAGAAAGAGAGAAAGAGAGAGAGGGGGGATTAGTGTCAGCTGCATAAAGTAATACAGCTCAGTATGCTGCAGTACTAATTAACAAAGTTTAACTCAAGATCACCACTTACATTCCATACCAATGCCGCTCCGCACACTGATCCTCATAGGCAAACTCAAAGCAGGGAACTCCTATGACATTGAAGAACGCCTGACCAACCACTCTGGAGGCCGTGTCATTGACTTTCCTCAGACACTCCTTCAACCTGCACATGACAGAGAGAAGAACCTCTTCAGCTTTGTTTTAGGCATTTCAGTCAAGGAATCCATCAGCATTTGCTTGTAATACAGCCAATAATGCATACACTGTCCTGTGGTATAGTCAAATCATGGATGAACCCGTCAGCTCAGTAAAGGTTTTAATTTTAAACACAGGGCTAGGAATATACTGATATAAACGTCTGCAAGGCACCATTTATGAGAGAATTTGGAATAGTGTCTCAGACAGTAGTTTTGTTAAAAATGCTGGGTCAATCAATAAAAAATGTCACCTTTTTTGACCTGTAATTATCATGCCCCAGTAGGGCAAATCAGTGTGTAATGTTGAAAATGCCAGAACACAGTGGTGAGATGCATAATTTCCCCAACTTTCTTCAAAATCTGACCAGTGATGTCAGAAACATTGTGTGTCATGCATGGATGAATAAACAGATGAATATCCATCTGAAATAATTGAAACATGGTTTTCTCCATGAATGATGTTGGCTCCTCTTGGGCCGATCAGTAACAAGATGCATCATCCCTCCAAGTTTCATCAAAATTGAACCGACTGAAACCGATGTGCCAGTTATGGCCTTTCAGCTTTTGACATTTTGACCCTATCAGGCCAATTTTAAATGCCAGAGAGCACAGTGTCAAAATGCAACATCCTGCCAGGTTTCATAAAAATTGGACCAGTGGTATCTGAGAAATCACAGTTCAGTTAAACATTTTTTACGTGTATATTTTATTATTATATTTTTATAGCGCCTCCATTACACCAATCATTGTATCAAAAAAAGGCAGAACACTGTACCAAAATGCATCATCCCTCTGTTTTTTCAAAATTGGACCAGTGATGTAGCAGTTATGGCCTTTAAAAGTCAGAAATGTTTCCCTTTAAATACAGCGCCCCCATCAGGCCAATCAGGGTTTTTTGTGTTTTTTTTGTCGTTTGATTGACGGTTGGACGTGTGGCCTGATCCTCGCCCTTAAAACGATCATTACACAGTTTCTAGTAGCCTACTGCATGCTGTCACGCTTTGCATCCTGGTCTGATTTCTAGTTTGTGTCCCAATAAAATAATAGAACACCATTCAAAATGCAAAACACATGCAGTTTTCTTTTGATTTGATTTAATTTTCGAAAAAGCATCCTAACACACAGGTGGTTCAACTTACTACTAACACTGGTCCAACTGACCCTCTTGAGTTGAGCTTATGCAAGTGCCAACATCTTTTTGTCTGGTCTTAACTGAAAACATGAAAATACATACATATTAACAAAAGGGCCATTTACTCACACATTATCACAATCACAGTGACAAATGGAATGCCACTTGAAATTAGTGTAGCCATATTTAGACGAGAACGCATGGATGACATAAGGGCAGTGATCGTGGACACGGCAACAGCTGTCGGTCTCTGCAAATTCTCCTGTAACACGGATGTCAGCGTTAGTAAACTGAGTAGGTATTTGCAACATAAGTCTGCACTGAAGATTAGCCTGTATCTGAAAATGACTATGCGTATATCCCCTAAAAGGAGTCCACAACCTACCCAAATGGTCATAATGATCAGCCATGTTGCCCGCTCCACACCAAAGGGTCCCAGGATAAGTGAATCCTCTCTTGGATCGCTTGACAGTCTGGGACACAGAACTGTCATTGTCATTTTCATCTCCATCCAGCTGCTTTACAGTGGGCGCCATCCTCCTGGTGCGCTCCGATCTCCTCTTAAACTCCCTGCACATCAGTTTGGCTTCATCCATGCGCGCAAAACGCGTCTCCAAATTTCGCTCGGTTCTCTGCTCTTTCAATCCCAGTCTGCACACGTGCATGAACGACTTCACCTGCATCTGGTTCACTATGACAGAGCAGTCCACCAGCTTTCCGGCGAGGTTTACAACAGAGCGCACCTCCTCCACTCCGTCTGACACTTGGTAAAGGTAATTCTCCCCCACGAGTGACATTTTTGCGCAGAAGGTGCTGTTGAGCATGGAGAACATCTCTTTGCTCTCCTTCTCCGCGTCTAAGGCGCGGTTGAGTAATTCGCCCTTGACGAAGTTTCTGTCCAGATAAGACAGAAAGACAAAAAAGACCGACCACATTATACAGCTAGTGGCACTTTCAGCACCACGCGTGATGGAGACAGCTCCTCTTACTTCCCGGCGCTCTCGAGCAGCCCACCCACTTTTAAAGCAACGCTGGAGTGGTGTGATTATTAATACGATAAATAGTAATGCTGGGCGGAGTCAGCTGAATTAACCTCTTCAGATTTCGAGGCCGGTCGCAGTTTCTTTATCTGTTACACGACTGTTTTGAGTCGAGGCCCTTGACATTATGCACTTTTCCCCCCCACTGAATTGAGGTCTCAGGAGGAGGCTATAGGGTTAATAGAGCCACATGGGGGTGTGTGGAGTATAAACCACTAGCACCCTTTTCTGCAGGGAGATGACCGCAAGTTACCTCCCAGCTCCCCTTACGCGCCCCCCCCCTCCAACAAGCGCAGATTGACTCCGGGAGCAATCATGGAGGACGTTCTTGCCCCCCTTACTCTTGTTAC